>JAJJMC010033691.1:4055000-4067502 GCA_023531435.1 Papaver californicum | reverse complement strand
CTTTGTGATCTTTTAGGCTTACTTGAAGAGTTCAAGTGCCGCACGGTCTAGTCTAAAATCTTAGCTCGTGTCACAAAGTCCACCAATTTCATTCTCTTTTCCCAACAAAACCTACACTAGACCTCTCTCCCTTTCACGTGATAATCAACCTTTTAGCCAGCGTGCATATTCTGCAATTCGACATGCCTCCGGACCAATTCATAGTCCAATCCAATGCCACCATTTGATGCAATTTTGTCCTTTTAGTTGTATTTAGCCAGTAACTCGGATTTTTGGTGTACCACCTATAAACACATAAAAATAGTAAAATTAATATAATTCAAAGTACTAGAAAATATAAATTAAGCGGTAAAAATGTATGAATTATGCGCTTATCAAATACCCCCAAACCTATATTTTGCTAGTCATCGAGCAAAACTAATCTATAAAATAAAATCCTAACTCACTTTCGCAGGAATCACGACTATATTTAGCATATGTAATAAGCCGTTAAACCCCTAGGTGTCCCTAGTGGCCGAGTTTTGTCTCGTGACGGTTTACAAGAGGTATACCCACAAAACCTTTACTCCAAATTTCAGCTACCTTGGAACGATTGAGGATAAACACTAAACAAGCTATTTAGTTGGCATACTAAATTCTTCGACTATAAGAATCATTACCCTGTATGAATCCAATTGTTGTACACGAGTTTGCACTCAGCGTACTAAAATTCATATAAAAATGCAACTCTACTCAAATAATCATTGAACGTCCAAAACTGGATAAAAATTCACATTGCTCGAAATCAATCAAATTCAAACACAAGGATAGATTAAAAAATGGATATAGAAGTGATGAATGGTGCATATGTTGACTAAGGTGAACGGTGTTTCCCAAAATATTAGTATAAAGTCCAGCTCGGATGCTCCTATCTTTATTTTATTATTCATATACATAATATTCTTTTTTTTTCTTTTTTTTTCGACTACATGATTAGATCTTTTGAATCTAAGCGCATGCTCCTTTTCCACAGATTATATGATAGTTCCCATGGATCCTGCATTCCACGCTTGCTTAGACGTCAGAGACAGGGAAAACACACATATGTTGTTGTCAAAGTCTCTTTTTTTCTTTTTTTTTCAACAAAATTAAAATTCTAATACATCCTTTTTTTCTTTTTTTTTTCAACAAAATTAAAATTCTAATACATCCGAGCTACGACCTTATGGCAATACTAGGGCCCCACCAAATCACTTAGAGAAACATAAAATTGCAAAAATAAAAACAGAAAGTGATATTATTATGATGATTCCGAGATATGCTTGTTCAATGATTATCATGTTATTTCTAACACCTGAGTGCATCCAGATATGAATAGACCATTTAGCTGGGCACACCAATTCCTATAGATAAGAGATATGTTTCCATCTGCCTAGAATGGTTGGTGTCATCCTGAATAATTCAAAAGTTTCTAAATTTCGGAGTTTCTTATTGGCACCAATTTTCGGGAACTCTAACCCCGAACCTAAATTTAACATTGTCCTCAATATTTCAAACCGTGCAACCTAAAATGGTATGCAATAAATATAAATAGGAGAAACAAATGTAAATGAAAGAGAAGGGATTGGAACGTTTCACCTGATTGACGCAAGAAAAACAGTATTCTCTGTAACACACATCAAATGATAGTAATAACAAAGAACACAGAAAATAAAATAAAAATAAACAAAAATCCAAAAAAGAAAATAAGAATCTACCTACTGGATATGTACAGAAAGGATCCCCATACACTAACAACCTGAAAATTTGGGGATCAACCCAAAATACAATATATATACACATGACAGTTTCACAATTATATTATGGCAACACAACCCCAAAACCGAGTTTTTACTACACTTGGAAGTGCGTAAAGAACAAAATATGGGGATAATATTGGGATTGGGGAAATATCAATTGGTTCATGCACAATGTCAGGAACAGGCAAGTCCTCTGAGTATTTGGATGCAAAGTGATCCAACAAAACTTGAGAAGCATACAATTCTAACCCTAAATTAGGTAACTTTTTGAAGTCTAGGGGTCTAGATATAACCTCTAAGTCGAGTGAATGTTCTTATGAGATAGATTCATCTATGGAATCAGGCAAATCATCTACACAATCATCCACAAGGTCATCTCTATATTATGTATGGAACAGAGAGTCACTACAAGACTGATCATCGTCAGCAAATAATTTCTGGCATTCCAGAACTCTCAATCTCTATTCCAAACTAGGCGGTCCGTGTTTATAATACTTCTCATTTAACATTAGAGGTGATTCTTCACTTACCAGAGGTGAAGCAAAAACTTCCTTATGTCGTGACCGATTCATATATTCCCTCAGTGTCATCTTAGACGACGTCTCCTGATAATGAGTCATCATCCTCGGAAAAGTACCTGAAAAGAAATACGAAAACAAAAAACAAGTAAAAAGGAAAAAGAAATAATAAAAAAAACATTGTATAAAATAATAAATAAATAAAAACCTAAACTATGATTAGAAAATCAAAAATATTAATTACAATATTCCACAACCGATCCCCGGCAGCGGCGCCAAAAATTGATAGGATTTAGAAACCCTATATAAATAAACCGCAATCGCACGGTGTCTACAATACAGACAACGGCAAGTCAGGTCGAACCCACAGGGAGCGGGAAAATACTGCAATCAATATCTCAATTAAACTAATCAGAAATACTATTTTTGGATTTTTCAGAATAAAGTTAAAACAAGAAAAATAAACTAAACTAATAAAATAAATCAAATGGGAGAAGCAGTAACCAGGGTTTTCAATGTCCACCACTATTTCTATTTAATTACTGAAGTGAAACATAACTCCTGAATATTCATATATTGTTTGTTCTATCGACATCACCTATCATATGTATTAGAGTCGCAAATGTCACTGGGACTCCCTAAGCATGGCGCATCAAAAGCTCTGAGTCTCATGCATACACCATCTAATTGAGTTAACGAGAAAATTATATGAAACTAATTATAGGTTCACAAATAATATTTGGCTCTTCTAAGCATACCCCATTTAAGGATTTAACCCAAGCATGAAATATCAAATAAGTAGACAAACATATTTGCTATCCTATTGATTCTGCTTATAGGTTACTGTATTGTACAGAACCGGTGAAATAACAACCAATTTTATCATTAAATCCATAAATTAAAATCAGGAATCAATCTATTCAAATCACAATAGTCTGTATCAAATAATTCGATTTAATTGATTTAAAACTTTAAGTGGTTTCAACATTAAACCCTAGCTACAAATTAATTAGCAAGACATGGGATTGGGTTTCTTAAAACCCATAAAAACAATTAAGAAAAGTAAAGACAAAAAAATATCAATGTGTTCCGGCTGCCAATCCAGTAAAACCTCACAGCCACCAATCCAGATAAACGTCACTGTGTACATCCTTCTTCTTCTTCTTCTGACAGTCACGTCTCCCTCCGTCCTCTTTTCCACCCTCCCTACTTCACCGTACCTCTCAATCCCAACCTCCGCCTCCAACCTCTTTTCCTCCTACTCTCAAAAACCTCCCAAGAATGCTAAACTAAAAGTAAACCTAAATGAAGTCTACCTCTCCCTTTTACGTCACTTTCTTTCTCTCTCTTTATATACTCCACCCCACATGGGCATATCCTCTCTTAATCTCACGTCACAATCCCTAGGCTAGGTCTCTTCCACCGTACCACCTCTTCTCTTCCTAGCCTTCCAACCCTAGGTCTAGCTACCACCTCCTACTTTCCCTAGCCCATCTCTAGGTTCTTGGTATTCCTTCCCTCTACAAAGAAACCTCAAAGAAAATTTTTAAAGACCGAACATCACCTCTCAACTTCTCTTTGCTCATCATTAGCCTCTCCACGTGATTCTTCACCTGCCTCATGTACTCGGTCCACTGCCTAAGTCCACCAATTTCATTCTCTCTGCCTAACAGAACCTACACTAGACCTCTCTCCATTTCACGTGATAGTCAACCTTTTAGCCAGCGTGCGAACTCAGCACTTCGACATGCCTCCGGACCAATTCACAGTCCAATCCAATGCCACCATTTGATGCAATTTTTGTCCTTTTAGATGTATTTAGCTAGTAACTCGGATTTTCGGTGTACCACCTATAAACACATAAAAATAGTAAAATTAATATAATTCAAAGTACTAGAAAATATAAATTAGGCGGTAAAAATATACGAATTATGCGCTTATCTTCTGCCTAATTGCATCTAATAAGGAAGATTGATGTTGACTTGCTTAAAAATCTCCATTATATCATTAAAGTTGGATTTATTCCTAGGTTGTACTAGAAGTTGTGGGAATGGGGATCTGGCACAAAATCAGGCTCAGTGGGAACCGCATTGGACTCTTTAGAGACTTTATCAGTCTCTTCAGCTACAGGCTCATAAGGGTGAGCTACAACATGTTCACTATCAGGCAAGGTTACCTTATTGTCTACCACTCCTAAGGATTTTAATTGAATTCACATGATTTGATGATTTCTCACCAGAAGATAACTCATGAACTCCTCTAGGGTTGGGTTGTGTTTGACTAGGAAACGTATTTTTTTCTATCAAAGACTCATTTATATGACTAACCTGGATTCGAAGATCGGAAATAGCTTGTTTGTTTTCCTATGTAATCCTATTATTAGCCTGTAAACTTTGTTCAACCGATTGCTGAAACTTAGTAGTGTTTTGAGCTAACATGGTGAGAGACTCTTCTAAACTCATGATCTTCTTATCTGAAAGGCTCTGAAATTGTGCTTGTCCAGAAGGATTCTTAGTATAACCAAAACCTGGGGGATTCTTAGTCTTGACTGACCTTGATTCTAGCTCTTAGAACACGAAAGGTTCGAATGGTTTCTCCAACCAGGGTTATAGGTTTCTGAATATGGGTCAAACATCTAACGGTTATCATATCTAGTGTTATTGTAAAAAGCATGGGCTTTATTCCACAACTAGATTGACTCAATTCTAAGGCTTATAACCTTTTTGCTATAGCTGTAATTTTGGCATCTGATTCAAGAATTCCATCTACCCTATAGACATTACCTCTGCTCAGTAAAATTTCTCTCTGGGGTTCCTTACTACATTCCTATTGCTGGATTTTTCGGCAATTACATTCAAAAATGTCATTGCCTCATCAACAACTTTACTATCAAAACTCCATGTACACAATGACTCGACCATGGTCGTCGTTCTATTATCTAGCCCTTCATAAAGGATCTGGACTAGTCTAACCTTTTCTAAACCGTGATGGGGATATTGTATCAATAAATTATTGAACCTTTCCAAATACCTATAGAAAGATTCTCCCTCTTGCTGCATAAATATGAAAATCTCATGCCTAATAGATGATGTTTTGTGCCTAGGGAAAAATTTAGATAAAAATGCAATGGTAAGTTGTTCATATGTTTCGATGGATTCAGATGACAAACTATATAACCAAGATTTGGCCTTGTTTCTCAGACAAAAAGGAAACAACCTAAGTTTCAAAGCTTCATCAGACAGGTTCTGAATTCTTAGGGTACTACATATTTCTTCTAATTCCCTAATGTGAAAGTAGGGGTTTTCATTTTTTTTCCTAAGAAGATTGGGAGCATCTGTATTGTCCCAGGTTTTAACTCATGGTTTTTGAGTTGTAGCTAAATTGATACATGATGGACGAGAAGTTCTGGTGGGATTCAACAAATCTTTTAAAGTTGTCATTTATGGCACAGCTGGAAAACTAGGAATAACTTCCTCACTAAGAGACAAATTCTCAAAACTAAAGTTTCTAAAAATCGGGCTCTCAAAAGAAGGGTTTCCTAAATTCTCAATTTCAAAGACAGAGTTTCTATTCTCGTCACTGATCAAACGACCAATAGAATCTCTTCTCCAGGCACGCTCACTCAAGGCTTTAGGCATCCTGGGCATGCAATAAAATAACCCATAATTGGAAGGGAATTCTAAACAAACACAAGCAAGGCTGACTCGACCAAGCAAACTTATTTAATCTAGCAAACAAAAATCATGATAGCTTCACTTAGATTATTTTTATACCAGCTTTTATTCTTCAAAAAGGAAACTAACTACAGTTTTAGCAAACCTCTTGAACCGATATGAATTAAATTAAGTTGATCAAAGAGAAGCAAAATAAGTCCTATGGAGCTTGGATAATCCTACCTTTTTGGCAAACCTTTCCTTGGGTTACAAGGCGGCACAAATCAAATTAAAATAATCATCCTGATCCTTGAGTTGAGCTAACAAAGTAACCAATACAATCCTTCTGAAAGATTTTCTAATAAGCTCGATACCTTATCGGTCTTCATTCTAGTCAAATTTTAAGGATTAGGTTCGCGTTAGGTAATGTGTTCCTAAGGCGGGAAAGAAGGAAACGATGATGAAATCTGAGTCCTTATCTTATATGGCCATTCCTTGCCCTTTAATAGAAAATAAATTCGTATTCTGTTCCACGACATATATGCATACGAAAGAATACAGTAAACCCACTTGAAGGGGATTCGTGGGTTGATCGAGTCTTACCTCCCATACCATACGGGGGATGAATCAGTTGTAGTCGCCACCGACTCCTATGTCAGTGTACGAACCCGAGGGGCCGAGACAATATCGTAATTGTCGTCATTCCCTATTGTAGTTTATATTTAAATTACCCTTACATAGTGTTTAAAAATAATAATAATGTCCAAAGTCCCAAAATAAAGTCCAGAAAGTGTCCAAAAATAAAAGAAAAATTACAGAAATAATAAAAATTTCCTAATACAATTTCCTTAAAAGAGAAACAAATAAAATCTTGAAAAATAAAAATAAAATCTAATTAAAAATAAAATTCTTTGTCTTCTTTTTCTTTCTTTTAGCTGTAACTTTAACTCCAAGTCTTTAATCACCAAAAAAATTGGCTCAATTTCTTTTCAATCCAAAATCCAAAAGTTGTAGCAAAAAGATAAATACCCAAAGAAACGTAAAATGAACAAAGTAAAAACAATACTAAAAACAAAAATAAATACCTAAAAATAAATTTAAAACTCTAAACCTAAACACTAAAAATTGATATGGTTGTAGATGGTGGTAAGAATGGGTTTGTTTGAGAACTTGTGAAGATTTGATTCTTAGACTCAAACAATAATTAAACTAGAAAACTCAAAACAAAGTTGGTATCAAGATTATAAAAATAAAGGCACCGAGACTCAGGATTCCACCATTAACCAATTAAAGTGATTCAATCTAATCAATATTCATGCAATTCTTTACGTTTAAAGTGATTCTAATATGTTGTAAAAATAGATTTTCAAAGAAACAATTGTAAATCGAAAGTATAGAACATCAACAACCCTAGGCTAAGCATGCTCTATCAAAAGAAATCACAACAGCTTAATAAAAATCCTTAAATCAATTTTTAATCAAAGCAAATAATCATAAAAGAAATTACAAAAAATCAATTAAAATATAAATATACCACTTTTCTTGGAACAATGGCTTCCTCTGTCGCCTCAAAAAATGGATTTATCCCTTCATGCTCAAAACACTTTCAAAAGTTGGATAAATGGCTCAAAAAGTGTTTAGAAGATGAAAATATACTTAAAAGAATAAAACAGTGAATCTGCAACGCTGTACATGCGTTACAGATTAACTATTACAATAGAAGCTCAAGATAATTGTTGCAAACTGAAGATAAGCGTTGCAAAGCAGTTGAAGAAACCGTGGCAGGGAGGTTGAAGAAAACGTTGTTGTAGCCTCTGTTCTTCGTGTTCTTCAGCAGAAGCAGAGAAGAATTCACTGAAATGATTTTTCTTCCTTCTTTTAGTCTCCCAAACTCTCTATATATCTCTCTGACTTTCCAACACCCTATTTATACCCATAGAAACTCAAAAACTCCCGAGTAAATGCAAAATATTCTCGATTTAGTCTCCATGAAAGTTATGGGAATTTCTTCCCTAATTTATCTCCTCACGCGTCTTGTTGTAGTTGACTCTCTCTCACACGTTGATTTCACGGCCAGAAGAAGTCAATATTCGTGCAACCATTTCCATGAATAACACAGACAATATCCCGAGATATCGTCACCTAAATACACTTACTCTGTTTTTCTTCAACCCGATGATTAAGCCATGTTTAATCGAATCAAACCTCCATAACAACCTTGTTTATCTCTAACAAGTCCAGACCAATCAAAATGTGTTTGAATCCTTCCCAAAATTGATCCAGAAAAATTTACAATTTAAAAAATAATTCCCGCCAAAAAATCATCTTTTCCTATGAAGAAGATGGTGTGCCCTTATCCATTTGTGGTGGTGCTTTTAACCATTGGGGTGCCCTTATCTGCCTTTAGTAATTTTTTGAGCCGATTTTTCTACAAATATTTATTTCCCGAAAACACCTACACATACATAAAAACACAATATTAGTACAAAATTGAGTTCCAACGCTATAAAAATTGGGAACAAATTAGACACATAAATGTGTCTATCACAAAGCCAAGACATGAGAGGCCATGCAACATGCATTCATGCAAAGGTTTCACTCTAAACATACCCAAAGTTCAACATTTGTTTTGTCAACAGTTCAATACAGAGCAGGGGAAAAAATTAAGTCGTTTATCAAGCGTTTCCGAACGGAGTACTAGAAGCATAACACATAGATCCTAGAGAAGGAGTTAGTACGACTCTGCACTGCAACACTACCTAAGAACATATAAATGATATTGGAAAACGCAGACATCACTAGTGTTGCTGAACTAGAGGAGGTAGGTTCGTGAGCTGATAGCATAGCAAAGGAAGCCAACATTGAGGCAAAAATGTGGCCCTATATTACCCCCTATGAAAAGGATAAAGGGACTCGATGGAGATTTCCATCAACAAAAATGACAATAGACGCAACAAACGCAATTCAAGTACAAACACGGAGAGCGAAGAACCACCAGAATTTCCATGTGTGTTGGAGGTAGCACTTGATGCAGTAAAGGAATGGATTCAAAATAATGATATCAAATTACCACTACCGAATGAACCTACCGAGCAGGATTAACGACATGAGAACTATTGTTTCTTCCACAAGAAAGTGGAATACCCAACTAAGGAGTGTAAGACACTAAGATGACGCTTTCATAATCACATGAGGAAAGGCGAGTTTGATGCTAATGGGAAACCAACTTCTTCATAACACCAAGTGTTATGCCCACCCATGAACAAAGTCACAAGGACAAATGCCACATAACGCACAAAATAGAGTGGTGGGACGAAAACTTGATAGGAGGAAATATCAACGCCAACTTCAACACAAGTCGGCCAAAGACCTCTTATATGTAAGATGAGTGAATGCCCTAAGATAGGCGAATGCTCTAAGATGAGTGAATACCCTAAGATGGGTGAATGCTATACGACGAGTGAATGCTCTACGAAGAGTGAATGCCCTACGAAGAGTGAATGCTCTAGGACGAGTGAATGTTCTACGATAAGTAAATACTATCCGACGAGTGAGTTTTATACGACAAGTGAATGCTCTACGGCGAGTAAATTCTTTATGATGAGTGAATGCTCTAAGACGAGTGAATTCTCTATGACGAGAGAATACTCTACGACGAGTGAATGCTCTACGACGAGTGAATGCTCTAAGACGAGTGAATTTTCTATGACGAGTGAATGCCCTAAGATGGGTAAATGATCTAAGATGAGTGAATACCCTAAGATGGGTGAATGCTCTAAGATGGGCGAATGATCTAAGATGGGTGGATGCCCTAAGAGGGGTGAATGATTTAAGATGAGTAAATGCCCTAAGATTGACGAATGTCATAAGATGGAAATTGCTCTAAGATAAGCGAATGCTCTCAGATGAGCTGATACCCTTAGATGGGAAAGTAAACTCTACGATGAGTAAACATCTTCACAGAACGAACAGATGTCAAACACTACGTCCTACCAGTATCTAGAGTGTACTACAAAATGCCATAACATGAGCATAACAAACTTCTTCAAAAAAAAGAGGAGGGGGAGACCCTAAACCTTACTCATATATACACCCCCAGTACAACTAGGGGAAGAACATCAACATGTCACGACGAGGGGCCTAGAATTCTTCAAAAAAAATGGAAAAACTGAGTTTTCTCAAATGTACACCTCAAATGACCAGTAGAGTGCCAATATGAAGGACATACGCAAAGATACTAAAATGCTTGGAAGTAGGGAACAATATGATTCATCCAATGATATCTTTACTCATAGAGTGCCAAACAACATGCACTTTAAATACACATATTTATTCGCAAAGGCTTAAACAAAGCTAGATTCAAGAGTGCTCCTTCACAGGAACTTAATAAATACATAGTAGTAACACGATAAAAAGGTATCGCGGTACCAAGCATAGCAAACTCAACACGACGAGCAATAATATGTTTCTCCATAAAATCAATAGTTTTTAACGCACTAGCCATAGGCTCCCTTGCCGTGGCTAGGTCATCTTCAAGACGAAAGTAATAAGAACACCTTAGAATGAGAGGAGCTTAAGACATGTACTCCAATATGAGTAAACACACTGATGGGGTGGAGATACCATACCTAAGAATGAGGTGACTATACACTCGAACATGAAAATGGTAGAACTAAATGGTGATGAATGTCACCAAGGATAAAATATATTCATCACATCGATGAGAAACTGAGACAATGAAATGAAATAAAGAAATGAGGCAAAGAAGGTGCTAAAACAAAGAGATGATGTATGGAACAAGCAATCTTAACTTAAGCGGAGTGAAAAGGTGATGGAAACTAAGGAAAAAGGCGAAGCAAGACACAAAGACTAAGGAAAAGGCAGTAATTCGGGGACTATGAGAAGGTTCATGACCAATGCTTGATCACGCTTGAGGAAGACAATGACTCAAGGACAAGATGGAAGGTGTGTGTCCTCATGTGTGAGAGAGAATGAAACTGGAAACAAAAGAATAAACTTTCCTCTCTTTTGCTAAGGAATGGAAATATGAAGAAGCAGATAATTAACGAAATCGGATCGTCATGTTGAGGTTGAAACACGAAATAAAGCAGGAGTGTCATCTAGCATAGAATCACGAGACGAGGTGAAAAACCAAGGAGTTGTGCTAATTTATATATTACACGGGGACTGAAGCCGAGAAAAAGATGTATATATAAGAGGAATTTCGGGGCATGTGACTGCTGGGTAGTGATATGATTTTTAATAGTGGTAAATAAGGTTCAAACTCTCGAACTTGTGAAGACTGATTTTAGATTTTAATAAACTAATTTTAAACTAAGAATATACACAAAATATGAAAATAATATTCACAACAAAGCTGAGAGAAAACTGAGATTAGGTTTCCACTATTTTTTTAATTTTTATAACGATTAAATTCAATAATTAGAATTATGCAATTTTAAATTTTAATTCGATTCTAAAATGTTGCAATAAGTAAATTCTTAAAGTAGCAATTGTATAACAAAAGCATGGAATATCTAAACCGTAGGAAAAGCATAAACCATCTAACGAAATCACAATTACTCTATAAAAATTATTAAATCAATTTTTATTTAAGGCAAATAATCATCAAATAATTGCATAAATTAATTAAATAAATATTATCATATATTTTTTTTGAAAAAATAGCTTCCACCATCGCCTCAGAGATGGGGTTTACTCCTTATATTTTTCGTTTGCTCACAATTATAATTGGAAGAAGAAAAAAAACAATAATGAATGAAACAGAAAAACTGCAACGATTATAAATGTTACCGCAATCACTGTTACAAATATGTGTTTCTGATTCAAATTAAATGTTACAGAAGCAGCTACAGGAAACATGACATTTTCATGGCGCTGTAATCTTCAAATGTTTTAGCCACAGGTTCTGCGACTATTTCTGAATGTAGTCTGTGTCTTCTTCTTCTCCTTTACGTGATGAACAGCAGCAGCAGCAGCAGAAAATTGTGAATGGGATTTTCGAGCTTTTCTCTCTAATCTGAACGTAACCCTCCAGCTCTCTCCCCATTCTGACTTCCCAACACCCCTTTTTATACTTCAAAACATCAAAATCTCCAGAGATTTTCATTCACAGGAAAATGATACTCGATGATTTTTTACTTAATTTTCTGATACGATTCTATTCCCTGTATCTCGAGTATCTTTCCATCCTCTCTTCTGGCAATAACTGGTGATTTGATATCGATTCTGAGGTAATTATTCCCTCATTCAACTCATATTCGTGAAAATATTTATCTCTCGGGAGAAAACAAAATCTTCCTGATATATTGTTGTGATTGATTTCTCTCCTGATTTTCACGTATGAATTGATCACTCTTTATATAGAAATCATTCTCTCTGATTTCTATCCCAAAAATCACGTGAAAATCATACCCATAATCAATTCAAGATATACCCAAAATCTTCCCGCCATTAGAATTTATTTGAAATGAGGAGTGGGTGCCTGATAGACACATTTTAGTGTCTAAATTGCACCTTAATTACTAGTAAG
>JAJJMC010033691.1:4002265-4050000 GCA_023531435.1 Papaver californicum | reverse complement strand
AAGTTCGAGAATCGAACCTCTTTTTACCACTATACAAAATCACATCAGTGCCCAAATCCAAAGTATGAGTGCCTTAATCAATTTGAGAGGGTGCCCTAATCCAAAATCTTGGGTGCCTTTAACACTTTTGATAAGGGTGTTTCTAGCACTTTTAAGCCCACTTTTTCATTATTTATTTATTCCACCAAAGTACCTACAATTACATAAATCACACAATTAATACAAAATCAAGCTCTAGCAAAGAACAAATTGAGAACAAATTGGACACGAAAACATATCTATCAAATACCCCCAAACTTATTATTTGCTAGTCCTCGAGCAAATCTAATAAAAACAAATTCTAACTCACTTTCGCAGGCATCGCGATTGCACTTAGCGTGTGCAATAAGCCTTTAAACCCCTAGGTGTCCCTAGTGGACGAGTTTTGTCTCGTGAGGGTTTACAAGAGGTGTACCCACAAAACCTTTCCTCCAAATTCTAGTTATTTGTGAACGATTAAGGATAAATACTAAACAAGCTATTTAGTTGGCATACTAAATTCTTCGCCTATAAGAATCATTACCCTATATGAGTCCAATTGCTATACACGAGTTTTCACTCAGTGTACTAAAATTCATACAAGAATTCAAAACTCTACTTAAATAGTTGTTCAGCCACGATACTCAAAATCTATCAAAGTTCAATCACATGAATATATTTATAAGATGGATATTGAAAAAATGAAGTTTGCACGTGTTGAATAAGGTGAACGGTGTTTCCCATATCTGTCTGAAGGTCAGTGCCAGGATGATGGCTTAAGATACACTCCCACTAGTCTTATTCCTTAAACTAATTATCGACTCAGCTGGTATATACAAGGGTCCCAGCGGTCGATTTATTGAAAATATTAACATACATGATAGTTCTCATGGATCCTGCATTCCACGCTTGCTTAGGCGACGGAGACAGGGAGAACACACATGTATTACTATCAAAGTGTCAATCATCATTTATTTTATTTTTTTATTTTTTTTGAATAATGGTCTAACTAATACAATAAGTCTAATTAATACAATAATGGGGATTGATCTCAAACACTTCATCCTGGCAGTGATAACAATTTGATACTGGAGCCCCACCAAATCACTTAGAAAAAGATAAAAATTACAAAAATAAAAACAGAAGGTGATATGGTCAAGATAGATTCCGAGATATGGTGACAACTATCATGTTATTTCTAACACCTGAGCTAAGAATCCTTTTATGAGTAGACCATTTATATGGGCACACCGATTCCTATAGAAAAGAGCTAAATCTACCTAGAATGCTTAATGTCATGCTTAATTGTTCACAAGTTTTTAGACTCTGGAGTTTAAAATTGCAACTAAAAGTTTCTCCATACCCCAAACTTAAATCTAACATTGTCCTCAATGTTCTAAAAATAAATGATTAAAAAAAATTGAACAAGGAGAAACTGTTACCATTTGAATAAAAGGAGTTAAGGAAGGATATTACCGTGTTGCATGAGCATGGGTTACCTCCCAAGAAGTGCTAAGTTTAAAGTCTTCATCCAGACTAAGAAAAGATTAGCCACAACTTATGGACCATATAATAATAACCTGAAAAGTTGTGGGTCCCTAACGTCAATCAGATTTGACCAGAACAGCTGACCACAATTGAAAACACGAAAGTGGTGGTCATTCTTGAGAAGATGTGTCGATTCTAATTTCCTATAATAATTAGGTTTAGTTCCAAATTCTAGTAGCTGACACATTTGAAATTCATACGTTCCGAGCTCGAGTTTTAGCAAAAGCCGCTCTACGAGGTCATATGGAAGAAAATATTTTGGTGGGAAAACAAAGTCAATCTTGGTATCATCTCCTGGGTAAACCACATCAACCAGAGCATGGGTTTTTAACAACTGAACTTCTTTTTGGACATCGTTAGGCTCAGGATAAAGTGTATGAAGATAATCTCGCAATATGGTAGAGGCACAAATGTCAAGTCCCAAGTGAGGTACTTTAAGCAAGGATACTTGACAATCACAAGAATCATCGATACCCCCAAACTTAGTGTGGAAACTACTCTCAGATGGACTCAAAACTATTAGTTGGATTCTAGGGTCTTTAGGGTCAGAACTACATTCAACTTCTTCTATAGGAGGAAATAAGGTAGACTTAGAAACTGGTAAAGGTTCACACTTAGCTTTCCAAATATTATAAGTGTCCATCAAAGGGGCATAATCTAACAAAGTATTCACCTCATTAATAACACTATCATCGTCAACATCAAACCCAAAGTGGGCTAGGAATTTCTCTAATGGATCTTCTAACGAAGTGTTTGGTAAAGATTTCTGAACTGGAGTACTTGTTATATTCACTTCTTCTAAATCATAGATTTCACAAGAAGGTTGTTTACTCATACTAAAAAGATTCAGTTCAGTAGCAATTTTACCAAAAGAAATATTAATTATTCCATTTCCATAATTGATGACGACATTATTTGTAGCTAAAAAGGGATGACCTAAGATCACTGGTACTTGAGCCTCTGGGACTTGAAAAGGTTGGGTGTCTAACATCAAAATCCACTGGGGAAACAATTCTATCAACCTGAACCAAATCATCCTCTATCACGTTAAAATTCTCTATGAGTCTATCATTTTTGTCAGAGACTATTGTCTTCGAGTCGTTAGACTCCAAATCACTAGTCTCAGGACAAACTCGTTCCTCTAAAACATCATCATACTGATAAGAACAAGGAAATATTACTCCATCCAAAGCAGTGTTATCTCTAGTCAACTCCTCTTCCTTTTGAATAGGTGAATAATCATCAATATTATTAGGATGTAAACTAGAGACAACATTATTATCGTTATGCTCAATTGGTGTAACAGTTTCCTCGTCATTATGACTACGGATTTCTTCATCAACACTATAATCATCATCATAATAATATGAAGATGTTTGAACTTTATCTAAATACGTAGTATCTTCTATTCTAACCTCGTCCTCTAAGGTGGGTAAAAGTGGAAACACTGTATTGGCAATTAAGATCATTTTGAGCAATATTATTCTTTGCAGAAATTTCATTCATACTTAATACGAACCTGTTTCTATCCTCAATCATCTGCTTGTTATTCTCAGCTATTTGCTTGTTATACTCAGCTATCTGCTTGAGGGATTCTTCTAGAGAAAGAGTTGGACTACTAATTGTTCTCCCCACACTTAATGCCAAACTATTTGTTATCTCAGATAGCTTCTTGAGTGATTCTTCTATAGGTGTAATAGGTTCATGATGAGTACTAGGTTGCAACTGCTCTAGGTCATCCCTCCAAGACAAAGAACTCGAATTTTGCTCATTTTCATGTTCAAAAGACGGGTGCATGTATGAATAGTAATTGGGATCACTTTGGTATGAACCATAACCTTCAGAAGGTTGGTAGTGGTCCCAAGTACTATCCACACTATGTTGATAGTATGGATAATGTCTATTTTGAAATTCAGTCGGATATTCATTGTATTGGTCCTCATAATACCAATTCGACATTTTCTAAAAAAAATCCTAATAAATTTACAAAAAAATCTAAGAAAATAAATCCTAACAGGAAGGGGTTCTAAACATACACAAACAAGGCCGACTCAACCAAATCAAACCTACTGAATCTAGCAAACAAAAAGCATGATGGCTCCACTTAGATTGTTTCTAGACCAGCTTCTATTCTTCCAAAAGGCAACTAGTTACAGTTTTAGCAAATCTCTTAGAACGATCTGAATTAGATTAAGTCGAATAGAAGCAGGATAAGCTCTAAGGAGCTTTGATAACCATGCCTCTTTGGCAACTTTTCCCTGGGTTACAAGGCGATTCTAATCAACTTAAAATAGTCATCATGAACTTTAAGTTATGCTAACAAAGTAACCAATATAGTCCTTTTGAATGATTTTCCAATAAGCTCGTTACCCTATAGGTCTCTTTCTAGTCAAATTTTAGGCTTAGGTTCTCGTTAGGTAACGTGTTCCTAGGGCGGGCAAGAAGGAAACGGTGATGAAATCCGAGTCCTTATCTTATATGGCCAGTCCTTGCCCTTTACTAGAAAATAATTTCCGTATTCAAGTCCTCAACATATATCATTACGAAGGAATACAGAAAACCCAATGACAGAGGATTCGTGGGTGGTTAGATTCTTACCTCACGTACCAGACGGGCGATGAATCGGTTGTAGTCGACTCAGGCCACCGACTCCTATGTCAGTGTATGAACCCGAGGGGCCGAGACAATATTGTAATTGTCGTCCTTCCCTGTTGCAGTTTATATTTAAATACCCTTCTGTAGGGTTTAAAAATTAATAATAAAGTTCAAAAGTTCAAAGTCCAAAGTCCAAAAATAATAAAAATAAAAATAACTAAAATAATTACAAAAATAAGAATTTCCTAATACAGTTTTCTATAAAGAAAGATAAAAACCCTAAATAAAAAAATTAACTAAAAAGTCTTGTCTTCTTTTTTCGTTCTTTTCGCTATGTCTTTGTCTCCAAGTTTTTAATCAATCAATATAATCTTTAGCTCCAATTTCTTTTTGATCCAAAACCTGTAATACAAAGAAAATACCCAAAAACGTAAAATAGAACAAATAAAAATAAATAAAATAAAAATCTAACTAAACTAATTAACCTAAAAAAAATCTAAAAACAAGTCCGCGTCGGCGGCGCCAAAAATTGATATGATTTTTACTAGTGGTAAATAAGGTTCAAACTCTCGAACTTGTGAAGACTGATTTTAGATTTTAATAAACTAATTTTAAACTAAGAATATACACAAAATATGAAAATAATATTCACAACAAAGCGGAGAGAAAACTGAGGTTAGGTTTCCACTATTTTTTCAATTTTTATAACGATTAAATTCAATAATTAGAATTACGCAATTTTAAATTTTAATTTGATTCTAAAATGTTGCAATAAGTAAATTCTTAAAGTAGCAATTGTATAACAAAAGCATGGAATATCTAAACCCTAGGCAAAGCATAAACCATCTAACGAAATCACAATTACTCTATAAAAATTATTAAATCAATTTTTATTTAAGGCTAATAATCATCAAATAATTGCACAAATTAATTAAATAAATATTATCATATTTTTTTTTGGAAAAAATAGCTTCCACCATCGTCTCAGAGATGGGGTTTAGCTCCTCATATTTTTCATTTGCTCACAATTATAATTGGAAGAAGAAAATAAACAATAATGAATGAAACAGAAAAACTGCAACGATTATAAATGTTACCGCAATCACTGTTACAAATATGTGTTTCTGATTCAAATTAAATGTTGCAGAAGCAGCTACAGGAAATATGACATTTTCTTAGCGCTGTAATCTTCAAATGTATTAGCCACAGGTTCTGCGACTCTTTCTGAATGTAGTCTGCGTCTTCTTCTTCTCCTTTACGTGATGAACAGCAGCAACAACAGCAGAAAATTGTGAATGGGATTTTCGAGCTTTTCTCTCTAATCTGAACGTAACCCTCCAGCTCTCTCCCCATTATGACTTCCCATCACCCCTTTTTATACTTCAAAACATCAAAATCTCCAGAGATTTTCATTCACAGGAAAATGATACTCGATGATTTTTTTCTTCAATTTCTGATACGATTCTATTCCCTGTATCTCTGAGTATCTTTCCATCCTCTCTTCTGGCAATAACTGGTGATGTGATATCGATTCTGAGCTAATTATTCCCTCATTCAACTCATATCCGTGAAAATATTTATCTCTCGAGAGAAAACAAAATCTTCCTGATATCTTGCTGTGATTGATTTCTCTCCTGATTTTCACGTATGAATCGATCACTCTTTATATAGAAATGATTCTCTCTGATTTCTATCCCAAAAATCACGTGAAAATCATACCCTTAATCAATTCAAGATATAACCAAAACCTTCCCGCCATTAGAATTTATTTGAAATGAGGAGTGGGTGCCCAAATCCAAAGTATGAGTGCCTTAATCAATTTGAGAGGGTGCTCTAATCCAAAATCTCGTGTGCCTTTAACACTTTTGATAAGGGTGTTTCTAGCACTTTTAAGCCCATTTTTCATTATTTATTTATTCCACCAAAGTACCTACAATTACATAAAAGCACACAATTAATACAAAATCAAGCTCTAGCAAAGAACAAATTAAGGACAAATTGGACACGAAAACATGTTTATCAGGTAGCTAGCCTGAAGCCTAACCAAATAGTCAGGGGACTTACTAAGGATGCCCCAAAAACTATGAGAAGGAAAAATAAGGTACTACACTAAGAAAAGCCAAGAAGCCAAGAAGAGGAGGATGAATGGGGACTTGAAAAATGAAGAAGAGTTAAATGAAGATAATGCACATGATGAAGGTTTGGTCTTGCACGTGACTACGAGATAATTAAGAGGTGTCCATGTGAAATAGTGGAAGAAGAAAGAGAGAGAAAAAGAGGTTAAAGAAAACTACGAAGAAAAGTTGATAAAAATGGCTAAGGCAAGAGAGTGTGTTGCAACATGCCATGTGTGAACACCCTATGAGGAAACTTTACCCGGATCAGAAGAACGTGCATCTCTACGATTACCCGGGGACTTAGAGAAAGTAGCTGTGAGAAAAGAAAGTAGAATTTTAGGTATGTGACTGATGCATAGTCTAGACGCCTAACAAGACAGTCAGGGGACTTAATGTAGATACCCCAAAATTGGGATAAGGGTAAAATAGGGATTTCACCGTAGAATGGACCCAGACACCAAGAGAAAGATAGTGAATTGAGGGAATGAACAAACAAATTGAAGTAAAAGTGGCAGCCGCGTGGCCAAGCCTTAGTCACGAAGGGAAGCAAGACAAAATGAGAAGGAAGATAGAAGACGTGATGATAGGTAACCTACGAGGGTAGAGGTAGATGAGATGATAATGACCTACGAGGATAGCAGGAAGAGGAGATGTTATGTGACCTACGAAGGTAGCAGGAAGAGGAGATGATATATGACATATGAGAGTAGCAGGAAGAGGTGATGGTAGATAATTTATGTGGGGTGTCATGGCATTTAAGGTCCATGATCAAGACACACATCAAGGGAACGAAGCAGATAGCTATGAGGGATGGACCGCATAGACATCCCATGTTCACGCGAAAGAATAGTAGGAGGGAAAAAAGAAAAGAAAATATCTGCGTGAATATATAATAGATAGAATGTGAAAAGAGGAGAAAAGGGAGTAGTATGTCCGCGTGAAGGGGGAAAAGTCTTCACACGGAAAGGAGAAGGGAAGAAAAGAAGGAAGAAGGAAAGAGAAAGAAGAAGAGAGAGGAAAGAAGAAATCAAAAGAAGAAAAGAAGGAGGAAATAGGAGAGAGGAAAGAAAAAGAAAAAGATAAAGGAAAGTTAAAAGAGAAAGAAGAAGAAAGTGGAAAGAGGAAAGAAAAAAGGAGAAGGAGGAGAAAAGGGGAGAAAGTGAAAGTATGAGAGGTTGTCGTATGGGTGACCCTTGATCACGTGGAAGAGTAGAAAATATCAAATGGTTGTGACGAGCGTTGTAGCGTACAGGGGTCGATACATGATGTCAACGCAGGACAAGATAGTTGTGAGAAGAAAAATACACGTCAGCAGGGCGGATCTCAGATAAGGCTGCCCAGTATCTGAAAAGTGAGTGCCAGAGAAAAATAGATGTCATCAAAGAAAAGTGTATGAACTTAATATACATGAGTAATAAAGAAGTCAAGATCAGCCAGATGTACGATGTCAGAGAATTTAAGGATATTATAAATACTCATTCAGAGAGACTGAGAGAGGAGGTCGTTTTTTGTGTAATTTTACAGTGTACTATTTTCTGGATCAGAGTAGTACTCTCTTCATACTTGTATTACCAGGGGTTTACCCCTCTGAAATTAATACTATTTTCAAACCCATTTCTCAAATTCAGTAACCCTAACCATTAGAACCACCACAGATTCATTTCCATATCTTCTATTTCCATTTCTCTCTTCTCTAGCAACAGACCTCATTTCACGGTGTTCTTTACTGACTCAAATCTTCACTGAGATCTACAACAACACCATCTCACGTCAACCACCAGCTTCTCTTCTCGATCTCGAATTCATCAGACCCATAGCTGCAGCCACCATCTTCTCTCGAGCTCAAATCCCACAATTACCAGCTTCACATTTCTCTCTGCCGGTATAAATGATGTGAAAGAAGAGAACCCAATTCTAGACCTAGTTTTTAGGATATGAGAAATGACATGGATATATACACCTATTGACAAGCTATGGGAAGCCCCATGCTTTAACTCTATTAATCAGATTGAATGACTGTGAAATGACGATTCTGCCCTTTTGAATGATTTCTTCTTCTTTTACTCTATATGACTCCAAAATGCCTACAAAATAGAAAATAAGCGTAATACACATAATTTACAAGATAAATAACAAAGAAAACGTAAACAATAGATATTAGTTAAGGTGTTTTAGACACCTATCATCAACCCTAACCTTGCAAGCCGATTTCCGAGGTGAGTTAGGTCCATGAACTTCAATGTGGTATCAGAACAGGCAATTTGTGACGAGTCTAATATGACCGCACGTATTCCGTATCACCCGATTAATTGTCCACATGTTAGACCCAACGAGGCTACATGTGAGGGGCGTGTTGAGAATAGTCCCACATAGTATGGAAAACTAAAGATCCTGCAGTTTATAATCCTGGACAATCCTAACCTTACAAGTCGGTTTTCGAGGTTAGTTAGGCCTATGGACTTCAGTATCTTCAATCCATTAGTTTTAATGATTTACTTACTAAAAATCGGATAAAATCGTTACCAAACCGGACCGACTCGGATTGGTTTAGAAACAAACTGAGACCGAACGGTAACAATTTTACTTTTAAAAATCGAGATTTGGTCGGTTCGATGGATGGAAATTGAACCAAACCAAATCGAATCGAATCGAATCGACCGATGTGCGGCCATACTTGAAACTTATGGAGACAAGGTGTAACCCAGTATTTGGGGATCAAATCATCGATAGACCCAAACCCAAAGAGTTTGGTGTTTCTATTTTATTTTGTTTTTCCTTAAAAGAGCTGTGCGTGATCTTTTTACCTTTCTTTTTTAATTGCGATATTTGATATTTTAGAAATTAGAAAGGAAGTCGCAAACAAAAAAAACAAAAACTAACCCCCCACCCCCCTTTGAAAACTTATCGGATCCCTCCGTCGCAAACGCTCTTTCTCCTTCTCCTTCTCCTCCTCTCTCTACGCAGCAGTCATGGAGGGAGGCAAGAGCAACGCTTCTGCTGTTTCTCTGCAGCAATTTGTTTCGATCATGACTCCCTTAATCGACATGGAAAAGGTCACTTGTTTCTCTCTCTCACTCTAAACTCACTTATATCTGATTATCAATATTAACCTTAACTATGAAAATGGAGGACAAATATGCAATAAACAGTACTGAATGTAAGTTGGGTATTGTTAATAGGAAGCCGAAATAGCAGCTTCAATCAGTTCAGGTTCATCAAGAAATCTGGAAACCTCTCAGAAGAAAGGATCAGTATTATTCAATCTCAAGTGTGTAGATGTTCAGGTTTGTACTATTATTTTCTGTTTACTAAACCGAATTGGTTTGATTTGTTTGTTCTCATAGTTTGTTACTTTCACCCCCCACTTCTTCAATTAGACAGGGTTAATGGGGAAATCACTTCTGGAGTTTCAATCTACTAAAGGAGATGTTCTTCCTGCTCATAAGGTTATTTACTCTCACTCATTCCTCAATATTGCTTATAATCAATGGAACGGTGAGTTGCCTATTAGCAAGTTGATATATATGAAAGTCAGTATATAATGCATGTAAATGGTTCGCAATGCTATACTAGTGGTAATTTGTGATATTGTTGAAACTTGAATCTCTATCGCTGTGTTCCTTTGATGTTTATTATATGGTATTGGGTGATTTGAGCGTATGTTAGGCCGTCTTATTAGTTGTCATGATGTAGCTAGTAGGGAGAGCAAAGAATTTTTGTGAGGTTGTTAGTCTATGTTTATTCTTTGTCACTATTTCTAGGGTTCTAGTTTATTTGACATTACTGGTGAACCACGTAGCACTGCGTTTGTCCAATTTGCTTTTAGTCGTCATTTTCCACAAGATTATACCAGGATTCTGTTCCATGACTTTGTGCTCGATTGTTATGTGTTTTCATTTGGGTGTGTAATAGTGACTAGTAAGAGGTAGAGAGTGTTAGTTGTGGCATTGTGCATATTTATCTAGGGCTTGAGTTCTGGAGTGAGAAACCACTCATCTTTGTTCCTATTTTCAATATCAGTCCCCCCTTGATTTGCTTGTAAATTGTACAAATGGCTAATCAAACATTAGTTTTTGCAGCATTCTCACTATTACTTCATATAAATGAGTATGTGGTGATAGTTTTCTAGTTACCTTTTCAATTCTAATAAGATTTCTTATGGTGGAACTTAAGTTGGCTGGGTTTATCTTTATTTGCAGTTTGGGAATCATGACATTGTTGATCTAAAACCTAACAAAGCTGATACAGGTTCCCTCTCACTTGGTCAGGGTGTTGTTTACCGTCTCAAGGTATTCTCGTAAACAAGATCAACGGTTAGGTTACTTTCCCATAGTTTTGATTTCAGCTCCAAATAACTTTCTATTTTCCCTTCGTATTGTGCAGGACTCATCAATTACTGTAGTTTTTGATGACATCCCAGAAGATGGCCTAAATATTTCTTTACGTCTTGAGAAACTTGGGAATGAGGTTTGGTTCTTAGTTATCAGTCTTGAGATCCTTAACATTCAGTCTTTTTGGCTTCGGTGCTCTTTACAACCATAATAATGTAATACTCCATTGCATGTGATAATTTTACATTGTTAAATAATTTTGTTGGGAAGTGCATTCAGTTGAAGGAGAAAAGTGTTGCTCATATCCAAGCAATGATGTTTCATTAAAGTATCTTGGCTCAAGTCCTAGAGGACGTTTAGGTGCCAAAGCATCATTAGAAGTGAAAGTACTTTTTAGAAATTATAAGAAAATTGAGAACGACATGTAGCAAGTGATTTGAAGAGAAATTGCTACTGAGGTCAGAGCAGAATCTTTTTTCTTAATGTTTTTTTTGACCTTCTTGCTGGTAAAAGTCATGCTTTAGTCCATTGCTTTTCATGTTTTCTCTTGATTCGACTTATACAAGTTAAAACCTTCTTCAGAACTAATGCACAAACACTAAATGTTGAAGCATATTATGCCCTTCTGGTGCCCATCCTATTCCTCTTGTATGTCTACGCTGTTCTTAAACTATGCACAATGAGATACTGTAAAAAAGTTCCTTGAATGAGAGTTTAGTGTTTGATTTTTTGGTTACTGAAGAACACCTAACTTCTTTGTTTTCTGTGTAGATAACATATCGTAGGATGAAGGATGCTTTAATACAACTAAGCAAAGGTGTGCTGAAGGGACCTGCTTCTGACTTAGTTCCTGTATTGTTCGGGGAGAAACCACCAACAGTGGCAAAGAAGGATGTTTCATTCACCCCTTTTAACTCCAATCTTGATCACTCTCAGGTAGTATCTAAGTTGGTTTTCCAATCTTTTCTTCTTAAAAATCTGAAAATTAGTTGCCATTTAGACAACCTTTACGTACACGAATCCAACGAACTAATGCAAACATTGCTATTGCCAATAAAATATGGAAGAAGGAGATGAAAAGCACAAATACAGCTACCTTTAGACTATGCATGGTATTTGAAAAATGATATTCCTTTTCCTTCCTTAAGTTTGATTTGCATTATATGCCTGATATACAAATATTTTGATGCTTCTCAGTGCATGCACATGAAGGGCCTGGTTTACTAATCAATCAGGCACTTGTTGCTCTTGGGTTGAATATCCATTCTCTGTCTCCTTTGTTTCAGCATCTCTGTTTATGAATTTTTTTTGTCTCTGAATCTGTGGCCTGGCCTTCAGATTTATCTTATTTGAACTTGATCACTCAACCTTATTAATCTAGGGGATTGATGATTGATAATCTGAATCCGAGTGTCTAATTGTAAACCCATGGTTTGTTTCACTTCATTGATATATAGAAGAACCTCTTAGTCAAAGTATAAACTTCGTTAATTAGAAGAAGTGGCTGAAAGGAAAATTAGAAGGACATCACTACTGCCAGAGAAGCAAACAGACACCATCTTGGTTGTAGCTTTTTATATCTTGTTTTGGTTTTTGTTTGTGCTACAGCTAAGTTTGGAACTGTTTACAGTTCAACTGCTTTGTCTATTTTATAAGTTCTCACTTCTCACACAAGAGTTTTCGGACAATTTAGTTTTTACATAGGCCCTGTCTGTATTTTAGTTTACAGAAAAGCAATTTTTCTTTTATTTTCAGAAAGATGCTATCACGAAGGCACTTTCTTCCAAGAATGTATTCTTGCTGCACGGGCCTCCTGGAACTGGAAAAACGACAACCGTAGTAGAAATTATCTTACAGGAAGTGAAGCGAGGATCAAAGATTCTTGCCTGTGCTGCTTCTAATATAGCAGTTGATAACATTGTTGAACGGCTTGTTCCTCACAGGTAGACCAATTTTACATTATACACGAACTATCATTTGGTTCCTAGCAGTGTTTTTTATATTTTGTGAACTAGGAAGTCACCGCTGCTTTCTTTTTATGTCAGACAAAATTTCTTCCAGCAGATGAAGATTTTTTCATGTCAAAGAGGAGTTTAGTTCTTTTTATAAGTACACCATTCGTGTTTTTCATATGACTTTGGATCTGTCAACACTCAGCTTAGCCAACATGACATTTTCTTTATTTTGATACGAGTTTTTTTTGGAACAAATTAGGCAATAGATACGGAAAATTTCCCCAAACTATCCGAAAACCATTCATTACCTTTGTATTTGCTTATTGCTTTCTTTAGAAGTTGAATAGTTCAACTTCTTGTGTCGATGATTTTGTTAACACCCTTCCTGGCCTCATTCTGTTATACCTTTCTACTGGGTCACATTAGTATATGGTATTACCTTACCTTATGTTCAGTTGAATTAGCATATTCCTTATCATTCAGTTCCAGAATTCCAATATGTTTCGATCATGTTGTAACTTGTAAGTTTGAAATTATTATGTTTAAGAAGTTTTTATTTGGTAGTACTCTTTACTCATATTCTTTACAATTTCATTCCTTCAGAGTAAAGTTGGTGAGAGTCGGCCATCCAGCACGTTTGTTGCCTCAAGTATTGGAGAGTGCACTAGATGCCCAAGTAAGTTAAGCTTGCACTTTTTGCACAATCAGAATGGAGTAACAGAAATGACTTGTGGAAGAACATTTATTTTAAACATCTATGGAATTATAGATGAAATATATAAACGCAAAATGTTTTTATACCCTTTTTTGGAGGTGAATCTCTGTTTCAATTTTTCATTCATAATGTCTATAAGCTTTCCGTGTTGTTCAGCGTCAGGCTTCTTCCTTATATGCGCTTATTGCAACTCAAAGTAATGCATGTGAAGAGAATGGCTTAACCTGCCAAATGACTCTCTGCTCTAGATATCTCCTTGCATGTTGGTCATATATTAGGAAGATTTAGCTGCTAGCATTCTCCTTCCTTCTACCTGCATTTAAGGCCCTTTAATTGACTGGTGGTGGCATTGAATCTGACCATAATCAGTATTGATATTCACTTCTATTTTTGATTTAGTCGGTTTCTGTTTTAGGTTTTGCGAGGAGATAATAGTGGTCTTGCGAATGATATTCGCAAGGAAATGAAGGTAAGGCTTTTACAAAGTGCTTCAAGATGCCATATATTTATGAAGCCAAATGAAGTTATCTGGTTAAAAAGAACTTATTTAAAAATCACATTTGCAATTTGAGATCACGAATAATCTTTTCATGTTGTTGATGCGTTCTTCTTGTGATTGTTGTAAGTAGTAGGCCAGAGAAAGGCCATAGATGACATGCACTTATTAAGTAATGATCCAAAGTCACATGCCTTATATGAAGATATGATTCGAGTTAGAGCTAAATAGTAGGATTAAGATATGCTTCTGTGGCACTTCTGGTCCCCAATTTTCAGATGTTGTGTGGATGATAATGGTGATAATCCATATGGTAGTTGTTTTCATATAATGAGGTCCTAATCTTGAATTTGAACAAGTGGAGATGTTGTTTAGTTTTACACATTATTAGTCAGTTTCAAATATGCTTATCTATTATGCTATTAATAATAATATATTGTGTGCGAAGCGTTTAAAAGTGATAGGTGGTACTTGTTCTACTAAGGAGCAAATCATCACTTATAATCTATTTGGTTAACCGATTCTACACAGCTTTTCCGAAGTTCCCGCTGATTCACTTAGAGAAAATTCAAAGAAACAGAGATAGTTTTTAAGTGAATCCACTGTACTATAATCCTTATTTCATGATGCTTGTATCACAATTCAACATTAGACTCATGTATGAGGCGTTGGTAACTGGAATACAAACCGTCATCTTGTACATATTGTATGATGAGTCCTAACTCAACTCTGTATGCCATTTTAGGTATTAAATGGGAAGCTATTAAAAGCCAAAGACAAAAATACAAAGAGAGACATCAGAAAAGAGCTCAGAACTCTTTCAAAGGAGGAACGTAAAAGGCAGCAATTAGCAGTCACGGATGTAATTAAAGGTGCTGATGTGGTTTTGACAACTTTGACTGGTTCCTCCACCCGCAAGCTCGAGAGCACATCTTTTGATTTGGTGATAATTGATGAGGCTGCTCAGGCGCTTGAGATAGCATGCTGGATACCACTGTTGAAGGTAAGGGGTTGAGGTTAGTTCTAAAAAATGCTGTACTACTGGTTGAAATCATGAGCCAGACTAAGCAAGGAAGCCTGGCCTACTGTAGCTTCTTATTATTATGTTGATAAAGTGTTCTTTTGTCTATTTTTTGGCCATACCAACTTCGAAATAGTTTACTCTTGGAGCACCAAAACTGATAGGAAGCAGGTATATCAAATCTGGACATAGGAATGACATCAGCTGTTGAGTCAATCTTGCATCTTAGCATAATCTGAGGTGTATCTTAACATAGGAACGGTATGCTGTTTGTCATCTCGCTTCATGTATATTTTCTTTTCCCTTAAATTCGGCGGTCACTATAGACCATTGGGTTGGGTTCACATCCAAAATGATGATCAATAAGAAATTGGATTAGGTGTAGGTCCAACCTCCTTGGCATGCCTTCTTGATCTGCAAATGGGCCATCACCAGATGAAGCACAAGTGCTTTTCTGGTGACAAACTGGATTTGGCCTCAAGTATACTTTGTAATAAGCTATACTTATTAGGCATGTTGTGGCATTTAGTGTTTCTTTATAGTTATTCTAACTTCTCTTGTAACTTTCTTAGTAACTAATTAATAGTCTTACGTCTTTATATTGATAAGTACTCAGCTGCTTTATGTGGCTTGGTGACTCAGGAGAGCATCCTAGAGTGTGTTGTTCTTTATGTTAGTTTCAGTTCTATTGATATTAGTAATAAAACAAGTACTTATTCTCTTGATTATTCTAGTTTCTTCCTTTTTTTTTTTTTTTTCTTTTTCCGTTTTAGTTAGCAAATATATAGATAGACAAACTTAAACAAGTTTGCAGATAGCTCTGCTGCAATGTTTTCAGAATTTAAAGTAGAAACTCGTGGGTTTATCATATCCACATCACATAGTTGAAATAAACAAGAGGGATGACTGTCTTAAGAAACTTTGGCTGTGGATGCTTTTGCTGTCTTCGCTAGAGCATCTGCAACTTTGTTCCCTGTCCTCCTAGTAAACATATATAAATAAATAAACCAAAAGCCAAAGGGAAACATAACATCTGCACTATAGTTGGCTTCTTATGGCTCAAATAGTCAATCTCTTAAGGGATCCTCCTTTCATCTTTTAGTGGTTGCATATCTTATTTGACTTGGGGCGATTTAAGCCCTTCTAACCTATGGGATAAACTTGAATATGTTACCAATCAAATCTATGCCTATTTAGATCTTTATACCAGCAATACTGTTCTAGTTCATGTCTCTTGATTTGGAACAGCCCCTTAAAAGAAAATCTGTGGCTGAAGATGCCACCAGAATGAATGCTCACTCCCAAAGTGGTAAAGCTGGGTGGCTTATTCAAGAAGTGCCACCCGAACAATTTATTTGTGTATGATTTCAATATTTACTTGAATATTAGACAATTTACTAGTAAAAGAAAATTACAAGGATTCTGACTACTTGATTCTGTAAAAAATATACCACTTTCTATAGATAGTGGGTAGTATGTGCATCTGCATGTGCATACACTTACAAACTTTTACATGTTTCGTGTTAATGGTGGGCATACTTATCCTTAACCTCGTACATTAATGTAAAAGGTGGTCTTAATAATTAATTTTGGCAGTATAATGACATGGTTCACTGTAATCATATTCAGCTTCAAATGTACGTATGTGTGTGTTATGATCAGGGTACAAGATGTTTACTCGCAGGAGATCATCTTCAACTTCCACCAACCATACAAAGCGTTGAAGCTGAGAGGAAAGGTTTAGGGAGAACTCTATTTGAGCGCCTAGCTGATTTGTATGGAGATGATGCAATGAGCATGCTTACTGTTCAGTACCGTATGCACGAGCTTATAATGGAATGGTCATCTAAAGAACTGTATGACAGTAAGGTACTAACTTCAGGGACGGACCCAGGGGGGGAGGGGGTGAAAATAAGTTTCAGGCCCGGGCCAGAGGCTTTGGTCAAGCCCATAATTAGGCAATTTTTTTTATGGCTTGTGGACTTTGGGCCTTACCCCGGCTTTTAAGCCAGGTTAGCTCTCCCCTAGGTCCGTTCATAAACTTCATGTTCGTTCCTGGAAAAGCCTTACCCTTATATTAGAATTGCTGATTATTTATTTTTTTAATTTTAGAAAGGTGCAGTGTTTTCTTGTTTGCTTCATGGGGTACAATTGTTCTTTTCAGGTCAAAGCTCATTCATGTGTCTCTAGGCATATGCTATATGATCTTGAAGATGTAAAGAAAACATCTTCGACAGAACCAACCCTTCTTCTCATCGACACAACTGGGTAAGTAGTTTCTTGTACTCCTATAGTCGATTTAACATCCTCATTGTGATGGCAAAATAATTTGTTATTTTGTTTGTAAATAAGTGGGCAAAATCAGGAAAGATGTTATTTTTCAGTGGTGTGCACTGCTGTTTGTAGTTATTCCCCTGTGAGAATACCAATATAGACATATAATGGGATCATTTATGTGTAACTGGGTCATTGCATCTGCAGTTTTCTACTTCTGGATTATTATTTCACATAAATATAGGTCTAAGGCTGATGTCTGGTGAGAATCTGGATAGTCAGTCCTATTATGTAGTTTGTCAGAACAGAAGCTACATCAATCTGAAACTTCTAGTCTTCCCAAAGCAGGACTACAACTCAAAGCATTGTCGACTTTACTTCACCAGAAGCTTGAAGCAGATTGTGAAATACGTTCCCATTTTCACTGATCACTTTTACAAGAGTGATCTCCATATATGATACATCTCGTGATAAAGATGATGTGAGAACATGGAACATACACACATTTATGTGTTTGTAATTCTAAAAAATTCTTCTTATGGTACCAGTCTGATATGTTTCAGGTGTGATATGGAAGAGAAAAAAGATGAAGAAGACAGCACAAAGAATGAGGGTGAGGCTGATGTTGCTATAGCCCATGCTAAGAGGCTTATTGAGAGTGGAGTCAGGGCATCTGATATTGGAATTATTACCCCTTACGCTGCACAGGTTAAAGAGACGTCCTTTTGTAGATTATATTTATCCCAGGTCCTGTTTGAGGATATGTTAAAAAAATTAGAAACTAATTATAACTCAACTGTATGCCTTCAAAGATATGGAACAACAAACATACTAAATTTTCTACCTGTCACAAGATTTGAACTTGACTGCTCCCATAACTGGCACACTCGCTGGCATATCCCGACACACAAACTCAATGCCTTACTTTATTCTGCCTTTTCTGTTTATTGATTAGTGGTAATCTTCTCTGTAACCGCTCAATTTTTGAAGCAAGGAGTTTGATTAGATACCATACCATCTTTTTCTAGGTTGTCTTGCTGAGGATGATTCGGAACAAAGAGGATCAATTAAAAGAGTTGGAAATATCTACAGTCGATGGCTTCCAAGGTCGGGAGAAAGAAGTCATCATCATTTCTATGGTGCGATCAAACACAAAGAACGAGGTACTTTTTCATCAGGATCTTTATATCAAGCCATTTACTTTGGAAGCTGTTGTTTGAACAAGTTATGAGCGTGGCTTTTTTGTTTTTAGGTCGGATTTCTGAGTGACAGGAGGAGAATGAACGTCGCTGTGACACGTGCCAGAAGACAGTGTTGTCTTGTATGTGATACAGACACTGTGAGTAGCAACCAGTTTTTGAAGAGATTAGTTGAGTATTTTGAGGAGCATGGGGAATATCTGAGTGCATCTGAATATGGAGGTTAATGAGCAATCGTGAATATGTTCTAGACCAAAACTAAACCCATATGTTTTAAAAAGTTCTGTGACACCATCAACAATTAGTTAGCTTTGCTGACTCATCATAGAACTTGGGATTGGGTTGAGGCTCCATAACAGCCCCAAGGCTACAAACATACATGAGTCCGTTGGCGATTTTTGGACATGCAAAGAGAAAAAGATCCCCTTGGTGTGCTATTCTCATTATTGACATAAATTTAATTGTCATGGTAAATTACCTCTTTGAAAGCTGATGATATTCAGAGATAATAAAGCTTAACTGATGAGATACTAAGTATAAATGCAATACTACATATTTTTAACCGAGAAATATATTTTCTTTTGGAAAAAAAGTAAAAACACAGCCATTTCCCTATGAAAATAGGTCGTGATAGGCGTGATGCCCCAATGAAAGACCAAAAGGACGAGAGCAGTTCCTAGATGGGTGACCGCTTAAGAAGTCCTCTTGTACTTTTGTTTGGTTGAAAACTAGCCAATTCCTTAGGAAAGGGCGAGAGTGATACCAAAATGGGTAAGGGCAAGAGTGATACCAAAATGGGTGATCTCTTGGGAAATCTCCGTGGCCTACCAAACTTGAGAGTGGGACCAAAATAGGTGATCTCTTGGGAAATTTTCGTGGCCTACCAAACTTGTTCGGGACTAAAGGCTTAGAAGAAGTAGATGTATATATTATCTTTGATGCTCACAATCTTTTGGTGCATGTTACTTTCTTATGTTTACAGACCTGAAACTGGAGTTGACTGTAGGTAGGGTTTTCATGTTGTTAGCCAAACTGCAAGTTTATGATTTATCTTCTGATTTTGCTGATGCTAGATTTTCATTTGAGTAGCGAAGTGCAAGGCTCTCGGTAAGGTTAGTTCATTTGCGTTATAGGACGATGCTACTTATCATTTCGTGAGTTCACCTGAAGAATACATGTTCTCTCTTGTTTTTAACAGTGAAATCCAGAAGGACCAAAAACATTAACAAGTATACATAAAGCCTTCAAGTGCTCAGTCAGACATACTAAAAGTACCTTAACTTAAGAAAAAAAGGCGTAAAAAACTCAAAGAGCTACATAGAAAGTTTGGTTTCTATCATGGATCTCACCTCATCTCATCTCATCTACTAACACTGACTGCTATATTCTCTGCCAACACCGAGTGCTGACTTTTTTTTCTAAGTGGGTTTCAGGTGGAATAAACTTCTAACCGCAATTTCTGTCTAAGCTAATTAAGAACGTAAGCTGATCCCTACACGAAAATTTGCCGAACCTAAAAATCCCATATAGCTGGAAAGGCCATCTCGTCGTACATATCATTAACCTGAAAACTATTATTTTCTTCTCCCTGATTATAATCTAGTCCATGCAAATCAACCAATGAGTTCCAATCAAAATTGTCACCGGAAGTCGCTAGCGCATCTTCTAATGGAAATTCTGGCATAGGATAACTCTGGACTGTATCATTTCCATCTGATCCGCTGCTCTCTTCCTTTAGTATGCCAAGTTGTTGAAGAAATTCCTTGAGATCAATCTCAGGTTTTTCTTCTAAACTCTTTGACATCTTTTGGGACGTAAACTCTAAATCGTCTTCCTTAATCAGTAAATTTTCGTTGTGTACTTGATCATATTCTATTGGCTGAAATTTTGAATGTGAAGCATGAGATGATGAAGATGATGATGACGAAAAAGAAGATATCTTAAGGGTATCATTTTTCTTAAGTTCTTGGAGTCTTTGATGGATGAAATGAACATTGTGCGGGGCATTTAAGTTGAGCAAATTGCAGGATGGAAACATGGAAATAAAGTTCTTGGAAGGAAACCATTTGAACTTTTGAGATTTGTTGATAGGATTGACATTTGGTTTAAGCTGAGGTAAATTTAGATAAGCTTCAGGACCATATAATCTTTTTGCAGCTTCATCGTATGCCATTGCAGCTTCTTCAGCGGTAGAGAATGAACCTAACCAGAGTCGAGCTCTCTTTTTTGGCTCTCTTATTTCAGCAACCCATTTACCCCAAGTTCTTTGTCGAACTCCTCGGTATTCACAAGAAGCGTTTTGAGGTCCACCTTTACCTCTTGTTGAACCTTTCTTCCATGGCTTAAATGGAGTTCTCCTGCAATTTTCCATTTGAGTTTAAGTGAGAGCAAAGAGGCTGTAGAGAGTGAGAAAGATGAAAATATGGTAAGGGATGTGAGGGGATTTATAGTGAGCGAGAGTTGCAGTTTTGGTTTAAATGTAATCACGTTTTTAAGCTCTTGTGACCGTTGGTATAAGGGAGTGTGTGTGTTATATGTTTGACTACACTAGTGTGAATGAGCTGCTCAATTTCGAAGTCCCAAATAATTCTCAGTATCAACCCTGGTAAATATCTTTGATGCTCTTAAGCAATCAAATATTTGCTTCGCACAGAACAGTAGTTATGAAACCCGCCCAAAGGTGAGTGAAGTTTCTTTTGGTTTTGTTTAAGAGATGAACAATTTGCTGTTAGGTACTTAGGTTCGAAATTTTAACCTAACCTGCACGAGTCAAAGTCCTTGGTCAAATGGGCTTAACCTTAAACTTTTTCTAGTTTTGAATGAATTTTCAGAGCCCTTCCCTTTTCGAGGGACCATCTTTAAATTAGGATAAGGTCATTATGAAATAAAAATCAAGACCACTTATCTATATATTTTAGTGAATAGTTAAAATGTGATTTATTATTTTATTTCTTTTATCATCCATCTATTATTTATTTATTATTTTTAATAAAATTTATAATTATTTTTATTTTTTATTTTTATTTTTTTTTTTAAATTCGGTTAGTTTTTATTTTAAAATTTCCTAATCGAACTTCAATCTGTTTGGCTAATTGGACTTTTTTCCTAGCCGAACCTAGGTTCGGTTCGGTTCGATTTATCTTATTTTTTTCCTAGCTGAATCTAGGTTCAATTGGGTATTTATTTATTTTTTTCCTAACCAAACTTCAATATGATACTAAGGTCCGGCTGATTTTTTTATTTTTCCAACCAAACCTTAATTTATTTTTTTATTTTTCTTGAAATTATTTATAATACAAAAATAAATATGAGTATTAAAATTTTATTTTTTTATTTGTATACCTTTTTTGACATGCGAGTTTGAAATGTTATATACGTGTAACAGTCTGCTTGTTTTCTTAGGTCTAGCCTATAAATGTTTAAATGTTCTAAGAATAACGAGTCTTAGCAAATCGACTGCACCAAATTTGCACAAGAGTACAATCGGCTTAAAAAATACAGTACATTAAATCGATAGTAGTTTCAAACTCTTATAAACTCTTAAGAGGCTTTGAATGATCTGAATTTCCTCGGATTCTCTACATTTTTAATCATATTCACATGTGCATCCTAGAGAGAAAGAGAGTAAACAGTGAAGAAGAGTGTAATAAATTGAAATTGAAACTAAGAGGTGGAAGTAAGAAGAGTGAGTGTAATCAACTTACGGGCATTTTTCATTTTCACGAGTTGTCATTAGTCACATGTTTTTCTGAACTCAATCACAAGAACCTGAATTGAACCTTATTCTCTATCAGATATCAACTTTACCCCATTACCCACAGTTACTGGCTCACATTCTCATGTGTAAGTTAGGTTCAACTAGGTAAGAGCGTCCACAATGGAACGAGCATATCACGGACTAAAGATCAAAAATAATCGATATTCCGGAAATGTAAGCCGCAGCGGGACGACTACTTCTGGTCTTTAGTCCGGATTTCCCACTATAGCAGACTAAATGTAGTCTTTATTCTGGACTAAAGTTGGTTTAGTTGAGCGATGGCGTAGGCGTCCGCCTGATGGTAAGCGGCTGTGTAGGAAACCGCTTGATGCCATGCGTTACGCTAGAATAACGCTTGAAAACAAGGGCGGTAACCAAATCTCCGCCTGATCAAGCGCTAACCTAGGACTACGCCTGATGGAGCGAGAGACTGGGATCACGCCCACTAACAGGCGTAACGCTAGAATACTGCCCCGTTGGAGCGTAACCCTAAGATACCGCCTAATATGGAGCGTGCGTCTAGGCGTCCGCTAAGCTCTAGGCGCGCCCCTAGGCGTCCGCCTGGCTAATTTGCCTGATTTTGTTACTGTTTTGTTACCGTACTGAATTGTTACCGTTGATCAACGACTATAATTTGTATTCTGATACACCTATAAATAAATGAATTTATATCTTTCATTCCCATTTCAAATCCAAAGCTTTTACATTTCATAGAAAATTTATAATCTCTCGTTTTCATAATTATGGCTTACGAAAATTTTAGACTTAATGCAGAGAATTTTACCGTAGAGGAAGATTTATCCCTATGTCGTAACATAGTATTACATTATCCAGCAAGGGGTCATGAACGTCGGATGAATGGTTAAATAAGCATGGAATGGTTAGAACATATTCATGCTAACTTTTGTAATGAAACCGGTAACCCCAATAACCGGAACAAAGCAGGCCTTTTTTGTCGATATACGAAAATCACTAGGGCAGTACTAGAATTTTCTTCTCTAACCGCTAAGGTGAATGAAAGAAGAATTAGGAATGTAACTGATGATAAATTTGTTGCCAGATCTCTGGAGGAATGGAGAAGATGGAAAGGTTCAGATTTCAGGTACCAACCTCATTCCGAGATCCTAAAGGTGATGGAAGAATACAATCCTTTTGTGTTGATTATTCTCCGAAGATGTGAAGAACATCATCAAGGGCGTCATACGACCCGTTGAAGGTTTGATAATAGGTTTGCTTAAGTGTTTAAGTGTAATCTACTGATTTATTTTATTTCAGTTCCTTTAGTGTTACGCGATGTATGCCTTTTCGATTCAATGAAATGATTTTACGTTCAACTGTTTTACAAAAACAATTAACTAATGAAATGTGGCCATCTATTAAGATATATTGATAGTACATGAGCTAATAAGTAGAGGTAAACTCACTTTCGCAGGCATCGCGGTTGCGCTTAGCATGTGCAGCAAGCCTTTAAACCCCTAGGTTCCCCTAGCGGCCGAGTTGTGTCTCAGGCGGGTTTACAAGAGATTTACCCACAAAACCTATCCAGAGGATTTACAAATTTTTATTCCTCGCCAAAATCTGACCATAAGTGTTCGATCAAATCATTTCGCAAACGAATATGAGTATCTTTATCGAATACTGCACATCGGCGTTGGTCCACTCTCATTCTCGAAAGTTCAGCAGTGTTATGTCTAAAAATATTTGCGGGTGCACCGTGACTACGTTTATCATACTCATGCGTCCAATCACCGGGTAAACGCTCATCCTCCACTATCATATTATGTAGAATGATTACAGTTTTCATTATATATGCTAGTACGTCAGGATTCCATATTCGTGCTGGTTGCTTGATGATTGCAAATTGATTTTGCAGTACGTCGAAGCCTCGTTCTCATCTTTTCGGCAACCCTCTTGCATAACAGAATTTTTTTTTTCTTCTGGGAATCTGGATGTTTAATCTACATCACAATAGTAGCTATCTCCGGGTGTATTCCATCACCAAGATAATACCCCATATCGTACTGATGTTCGTTGACAACAAAGTTCACAGTCGGTGCTTTCCCGTTGATAAGCTTTTTGAAAATATTAAATGGTTCATCACATTTATATCATTGTTAGAACCAGGCATACCAAAAAATGCATGCCAAAACCACAAAATGCATGCCAAAATATTATGACACCACTGCCTCCAGGATAATACTTTCACTACCTTTGTACACAGTATAAGCACCTGATTTAGCTGATGGGCATTTATCTCATTTCTAGTGCATGCAATCAACACTACCCAGCATCCCCGGAAATCCCCTTTCCTTGTTCTCAGCAAGAAGCAGTTCAACATCACGCTTAGTTGGTGTGCGCAAATATTCTTTCTCGTACAGATGCACTATCGTCTTACAAAACCTACGAGTTGCTTCCAAAACTGTGGTTTCTCCGATCCGTAAATACTCATCTATTGCATCTGCAGCACATCCGTAAGCTAACATTCGTATTGCTGCAGTAATTTTTTGCTGAGGGGTTAATCCAAGAACACCAAAAACATCTCTTTTTTGAACAAAATAATTATTTACAGCTACGACATCTCCCAATATACAGTTGAATAATTCTCGCCGCATTCTGAATCTTCTACGAAATACATGAGGAGGAAATGTCGGGTTTCTGCAAAAGTAATCTTTCCATAGAAGTTTTGCACCGTCCTCAAGTTGTCTTGGTATTTGGATACGAGTATGTGGCCAGTTCATACTTGAAACTCTTAATCCCGCAGTGAGTGCTTGGTTATTCTGGCTCAAAGCAAGTAACCTTCGTCTGATGAGTACAAACTATTGTTATCATCATCATTAGATGAAGAAGAAAAAAAAGAAGAAGAACAAGAACAAGAATAAGAAGAAGAAGAAGAAGAAGAAGAATGAGGAGGAGGAATAGAAGAACAAGAACCATAGTACTGATTGTTATTTTGATAGTATGCCATTTGCTTTTTGATGTTTGTATTTTTGGTCTGTATAATTGGAGAATCGAATGTTTAATTTATAGGCAAATTAAGATAAGATTTTGAGTTTTGATATGACCAAATCGGTTGGTATTTTAATGCAAAAATAGAGTTGAGGCAAGTGGGGTGAACAGAAGCATCAGAGATATCAAATGTCGGTTGACAAAACAATACCAAATGACCAAAACGACAAAGGAAAAAAAATACAGAGTTTTGAATTGACAATACAAAACAGATATAAAGGACAAAATAAAAAATTATAAATATCTTAGGAGATGACAAAGTCTAGCAGGTAAAAGACAACGATAATGTAAGAAAAGTAATTTGAAAAGACAATTCAAATCTGACAAAAAAAAAGTTTTATGTTCAACTAATAATTCAATGCTAATGAATTACTACTCTTCCGTATCTTGATTCTTGGACGCCGAGCGCGGGGGCATAAACGGAGGCAAGTGGGATCTGGTATTATAGTTACCTGATTGCATTGTTGAAGACAATCCCTGACCCATGGTGTTCCACATCGGTGGTGGCATAGTTTGAGCATACGTGCCAAACCCAATGGGTGGTTGTTGATGACGAAAATGGGAAAGCTGTGAGTTCAACATGCTGTTTTCATTTTGTAGACCCCGTATTTCTACGTCTTTGGCCATGAAAAAGTCCATCCTCTCCTTAGTTTCATTTAACATAAAGTTACGAAACTCTTGCGTAAAATCAGCATAATCTTGAACTAAACCATAAGCCTCGACCTGTTATGGAAAAATTAAAATCAAATTCTCAACCATTACTATATACTAAATCAAATTTACAGTGGTTTGTTGTATACTTACGTATGACAATTGTTGTTGAGGAGGAATGGGTACATGTTCACGAGGACGTTGGATGTTGTGTTTAATACGGTCACCAGCATAACCGTACGTTTCAACCTCCCAATCGACTTTGGTGGCATATTTCTGCAGGTTAGTTACATGTCGCCAATACTCCATATACATATCATAGTTAACGACACGTACTAATTCACTTGCAGGGAGCAGACATTTTTCGCTCATCTCCTCAGCATCGTCGTTGCTCAAGTTGGAAATACGACTAGGCGGGTTGCTAGGAACGCCCCATGTTTGATGGTACTGCCTCCAACACCGATCTCCGAGATACATGTTATTCTTTGAAAAGAAAATTACAATAAACAAATAAACCAAACAATTAACCAAAATTCAAAGAAAATAAATAACATTCCAATGGAAATAAATTATAAACTCACAGTGCCTAGCCAAGAGAATATAACCCTTTTCTCTAAGATCTCTATTGCTTTCTGTCCAATTTAGGAATCCAGGACCATGATCGCAGATTCCCACGGTTGACAGGTCACATCGTCTACAGACAACTGATTCAGAGAAGTCCTTGAACGAACAATATCAATACTCTTCCTCCGTGTTCTCTTCCACCGAGAACATCTAGGCCACATTGATTCACTTTCAGGCGTTGGGTTCTTTGGCCGATAAATGCCGAGATATTCGTACCCCCAAAACTAGAATGTCATGACAACCAACGGAATAAATAACTGAGCAACAAAATTTTTTTTAAAAGAATTATAAATAAGACTAAGAAATTTACCTCCAATATTTGGAAGAGTCTGACCAATGACTTTTGTCCCCTGCCAGATGCGGTGAGACCGGAATACAATTTCGAAAATGCAGCACTACCCCAATTATAATCGTTAACTGCATTTAGATCCTCAAAAGCAGCTAACCATCCAGCATCAATATAGGTTTTTGCATTAGAAAAGAAGAATTGACCCAAAACATACATATAGAAGGCTTTGGCCACTCTATCAGCAAGTATGCTATCATCGTTAGCCGCAACCAACGTTTGTCGATCAAAATATGTGCTCAAAAATGCAATTGTAATTGCATCTGAAACCCACTGTTTGGGAATATGTTCTCTTCTACAAACCTCACTATCTTTAATCTCAGGAAAAATATACGCCCGGACATATCCAAATTGGAACTTCCCCGAGTCATACGAAATAGGACTACCAATACCAATACTAAGTCCGGTCAACATTACCCAATCAAGGGGTGTGAACCCAAGCTCACCGAACGCGAATTGAAAAGTGTTTGTGGTATCCCAAAAACGCTCAACAATGTAGTCAATAAGTGCATGCGATGAATCTACTATATCCATGGTAAGTAATCGGTCCCATCCTCCCTTTTCAATAATATATTTGACCCTATGGCTATTTTTAACAATACCTGCATAGGTCTGAAGGACCGATTTGAGGGAACCACGATGTGAAAACTTGAATTTGGCGTTGCTTGAATACGTAACATTGGTGGAGGCGTGACCCTCAATATCTTCCACAACTGTATAGTTATCCAACCCGGAAACCTTTACCCTTTCTTCAGTAATATGGTCTTCATCTGAATCCTGGACAATTTTAGTCTTTTTGACCCTCTTCTTTCGACCAACGAATCTGGACGTCAAACTGCTCGATATTTGGCCAAACAGTTCATACAACATTTAAAAATCAAGAGTAATCCTCACAATGCACAAAGATAAAAATCTACATTAAGCAATAAATCAAGGAAAAACATAATAATTTCATAATTACAAAAGTAATTATCTAATTAGATAATCATATGTACCAACATACAAAAATCAAACATTCTTGAACAAAATTCATCATTCACAAAATACTCCAATATCAAAGCCTCAATTGTACCAAAAATCATCAAAATTCCCCAATTATATAATTTCATAGACATATGTTTTAAAACATAAACATTCCAAATTCCAAAATTTTCAAGACAATCTAGTCAATTCATCAAAAAATTAACCACAACCCAACTCAAATTAAACAACAACTTAATCACTTCTATCTTCAATTCAACAAATTATCATCAATTTTTTATACCCAATTTACAACATTCATAAACCCTAAAAATTATCCCAATTCCATAATTACAATTTCTAAAACCTAAATATCTCTATTTCATAATCAAATGTTTAATCATTCAACATATATAAACCAATTTAACTAACAAAACATAATAATAAAACATATTCTAAATTTAATTTATAAAACAAATATAATTTACAAAAATGAAAAGAAATTACCTTGATTGCTAATACCGCTTGGATGTTTGAAAAAAGCTTGAGCGGAGCCTCAAAAACGTAGGCGGGTCTTTGGGGGATCGTTAGTGAAGAATAAGGTTCACAAGAGGAGGAGGCGGAAGAGGGTTGCTTTTGAAAAGATTAGGGTTCAGGAGAAAAATGGAAGTTGCGGCTGAAGAAGAAGGAAGAGAAGATGGGGCGAGGCTTTAACAACTCGCTTGGAATTGCAGGCGGGGCGCTAGGACACCGCCCGTCCATTTCAAGTCACACGATTCTCTCGCACAAGGGATACTCAATCAGACGTGATGCTGGCACACCGCCCCATCAGGCGTTTTTCAAGTGCTCCGCCCGTATCTTGGGTGTGGTCCTAGGAGACCGTCCACCATCAGGCGTTATCTTTCGTTCCCGCCCCACATCGAGCGTTCAGCTAGACGTCCGCCTCGCGCAAGAGTTACGCTAGGATTACACCCGTCTCACCAAGCGATACGCTAGAAAGCCGCGCAACAACAGGCGTTATATTGGAGGACCGCCCGATCATTTATCGTTATTCTTGGGTCGGACCAAAGACTAAAAATTTTAATCTTTAGTCTTTGGGTATCCTCGTCCCACTGTGGATGCCCTAAGAAGACTAAGAGAGGGATTTGAGATTAAGGAAACATTCTATGAATAGGACTATCGGTCAAAACAATAAAGAACTTACCAAAAACAAGATATCTGCATATGCCACTGTCTTATCGTAGTAAAGTCGTTAAATAATAATATTAAAGATCTGAGTTTGAAAACTCGACAATATCGGGATGGTCCGAGGTTTTTTTTATTTTTTATTCCTAACTACTTATACTTGTAGGTTGTTGATTTTTTCTTACAGAAAAGGTTTAAGTTTTAGGATTATTTTAACTTTGGGTTTTAATTTTCTAACCATAGTTGCATTTAGGTTCCAAAAAATTTAACATTAAAGTTTAGGTCATGATAGTTACCCACACCAAATTTCAGAATTTTTGGAATTGTAAAAGTATTTTTTACAAAACTGAGAAACGTTCCTGAAAAATTCTGACGGGCAGAAAAATATTGTTGACTAAATTAGTTTTTCTGGAATAACCATGTGTTTTTTGAAATTGTGATTCGAACGAAGTTTGTAGATCTAGATGTTGTCTTCAAAAATCATTTTTTATTTTTTGATTCTGAATTGTGGTTTGTGAGATATGATGTTTGTAAAAACGTTGCGTACGTTTTTCCAGAATATCAATAATTGTATCTAAGCTCTAGATTAGTATGAGATCTTGCAACTATTTACAGTGGTACTTTTCACCTTGGATATAACATGAAAAAACGGTACTAGTGAGTGCTTTTATCCATGATAGACTTGAGATTTCAATTTAGTTGAAATATTTATCATAAACAACTTAGAGCAAGTAACGAATTGATTTTTGTGACTTAAAGTGATAATCTCTTATATGTGTTAAATTAGTATCACATTGCTAATGAATAAGATGTTAAATCAATTTTGTATGAGTTAACCATTGTGTTAAAAATCACTTTGATTATATGTGCTTTGTGTAGTATCAATTGGCGTGAATCACATAATTGGTTAATAATTGTGTATTAACAATTTCTATGGTGATTTCTAAATCATTTCGAATATGTTACCTTTCGTTGAAAATATGAGAATCATAATACACTAGTATACCATAGTTATATGGATGGTGAGGTATAAAGTATCTTTTAGTAACTAGTGCAACAAGAAGGTTAAGCGATCAAATGTGCTTGAATTGATACGTATGTACACAAAAATTATTTAGGATTTTTATTATCAAGTTTTGTTACTTACTGATGATAGTGATAGTCTAATGTGAAGAGAGACTTAAGTAACTTGATAATTATGTGTTCGCAATAAATATTTTGATAAGATGATCACTTATAATATCTTGATAATTTTATATTACCTATGACGAATAAAAGTATCAACCAATTTTTTGAATCCTAGTTGGTCAGAAGTTTTATCATCTTAAGTTGAATGATAAATTTAGTGTTAATCTCTGATAACTTATATTTTTTTAGTTGTGTGCTTATCTCCTCGGAATAGAGAATTGTATATTCAAATTTGAATGGAACAATTGACATTCTTACTGTGTTAAGTAATTTTACTTTTCAGTGGAGATGATAAAAAGAATTGGTTGGTAAATTCCAGAAGTGCTGGAACGTGTGCTCCAGAAAAGGCATGTTTTGTCTTCTACCAGGAATGGAAAAGATTAAAAGCATTTTCATGAACAATTCAACTATCAAAATAGTTGAAGAAATAGGTAAATGATGTGCAAGGCCTGTCAGGTATGGACATTAATCAGATTATGATATCATTCTCAATATGTGCATTGTGAATTAAAACTAGTGTCAAATGTTATCTACCTAAGTTACTATGAAATGTTATACTTGGAAATATGGTCTTGTTATGCTTTGAGTGTTAGCTTAATCGAACAAGACAACAATAGATAAAAGGAAAAATCTTCAATGAATTGAGAATGAATACATAAGCATGTTAAATCATAATGTTGGTATAGAGTACCATTATATGGTGTGTCTTAGTTAGATGCAACCTAAAGGACACATAATTGTAGTTTCTTATGTTGAGAAATCCTGATAATTGTGGGGGGCCTTATGTCTCAACTGTGGGGTATAAGATGGAAGCAAGTGTTTGTTTGATTTCTCAAGTAGATTCATAGAACACCCTAGACTTATATGTGCCCTACCCTGTAGACCTTAATTGTGGGGGTCTAAGGTGAGAATGAAGAGTCGAATTCTTTAGCAAATCATTGCATATGATCACCAAAACTGTAGTATGATAATTTGAAAGTTTTGAAGCTAACAACATTTAACTTAAGTAAATTTTATTGTTGAGGATGTTGATTTCTCGACAATAGTTTTCTGAGGTCGGGTTCTCACACGAGATTGAATAAGTCAGACAGAGACTTGATTTTGTGAAATTGTTTTTAGAGAATAGAGTAGTGATCTTTTGGCACATACTCACATGACTCTAAAATTACTACATCAGGCATTGTTTTCCATTAGTGTCAGTATGCTACATTAGATGGATGTTGAGATATTATACATAAATGATTAGTCAAAGGTAGACAAACCTTAAGGGTTTGGTTAGCGCTAGGGGTACAAACTGATTACACCTACATATACTTGACCTGAACCAAGATGTAAGTCAATGACCTATAAATACTATTATGTGATGATGATGAATACTAGTGATGTACACTAATGAATTTGATAGTGTATTTATACTAAATCAATTGAAGGTGCATATGTTTAGCATGCCTTTGTTACGTGTTTTACAACCACTAACAATTTTTGTTGTTTAAAGTTTGACAGGAAACTAATATGTTGTTGAAGTGGTCTAAAGGATCAAAAAGAACCAAAATAAAATTTTGATGATATAGTTTCTGTCAAATGTGTTGTAAAATAGGTGTGCATGTTTCCCATTTTATCCTGGATAATTACAGGGTTGCTCTGATCACAGGACCAGAAAATTGGGATGCTTGAGGTACATATTTAATTTCAAATATGTGATATATATTGCACCAATCTTTGGAGGAAGATGTAATGACCGTACTAGTAAGTAATACATGTATCTTGTGCATGCCTTTATATGATTTACAACCACTAGAAAACATGTGATGTTTGTGATTTGATTGAAATACTAAGTTTTTGTAGACAAGCATGATCCAAAAGTTCATTGGAACCAGAAGAAATTCTGACGGGAATGGTCTTTGTCAAACTCGATGCGTTTAATGTGTGTTGTAAATGTGTAGTGAATTAGGTGTACAAATATACTTGTGATCCCAGAAGAATTAATGGGATGATCTGATCAGAAATTTGAAGTACCTGAGGTACATTTGAAATTGTGTATGCGCATGATACATATTACACTGACCTTAAGAGATGTTGTGATTTCAAGCTTTGGAGAATCTTAGCCTATGTGTGTACTCTCTTAAGATGTATAATTAGTTGGAAATCCTCCAACAGACATGAAGAACTCGACTGAGATGAAATCAGAGTTCGTTTGCTTAAATTAAAGCATAAGAGGAAGGTGAATTGCTAAAACCCTTTTGTTGGGTATTCCTCTGTGACCGAAGCCTGTGGGCACCACTGTTGAAGCTCAATTGATTATGTGAGTCTAAAGTAAATGAGCAATGAAAAAGTCTAGACAAACTCAGAGAAGGCTAATTCGGTAAGACAACTACTCTCTAATGAAGTGATTTTTGTAGACTTAGTGAAGTCAAGAGAAAAATCAGTGGATCCTTTGACGGAAGGATAATCTAGAGAGATAGTTTGTTATTGCATCGAGGGGAATGGGACTTAAGCTCAAGAAATAGAATTGCCATGAAGGACACTCAACCTTAGTGACTGGAGTACCCAAGATCAAGGTTCAATGAGACAACTAATTTGTGGTAATTAAAGGTATGCACTATCAAGAGAATTACATTCTCTGTCCCTCCCTATGGTGCATTGTTGTGATAGTGTGACTGCATGTGAAGGATGACTTTTAAAAAGTCTTAATGAGTTCTATAGTTTCAATTTAAGATTGAAGTGGGGTGTAGCAGTAACACTCTTGATAGAACTCACCTATCTGAATGAGAAAGTGGGCCGCTTCCTATGAGAATATGAGCTGATTCTCTAGAGCATTCTGAGAAGCGGGATATTTGCTCAGGGCTAAAATGAGCACAACGGCACGAGCTTGGCAGCAACCTTGGAGATATCATGCGTGGTGGTTATCGCGAATTACACCAAACACTAGCAGTTCAAGACATTGCGTTCACTGTCTCTAGCAAGTAGTTCCGGTAATATCTCACTAAGCAAAGGTTCAAGACCTCATGGACACCTCTGCCTAAAATGGTATTTCCTACGTTTTATGTGATTTTCATTTTTTTTTATCGAGATTTAATTCATTTTGAGAAAATGAGTTTTATGTTGTTTTTTATGGTCTTGGTATTACTGATACTTAGGACCTAAGGGTCACTAAGGGATCACTGGCTCATTTTCACTTTGGTGAACGGAACCTTTAGTCCCACTATGGGAAACTAAAGATGAAAGCTCTCTATACTATTATGATTTATGCAATCAATAGTATGACCCTGGGGTCAACACACTTTTGTGTGAGGGAGAGGACGTTGGAATGGCTAGTATGATTTCAATACACACGGTTTGGTTGATTGTTTAGTCAGTTCGATCGGGTCGTGGAATTGGGGTAATGATTTACCAAGATCTATTTATGTTTTTTCATGTTTTACTTAGGTTTTTCATTCATGTGGAGGATTGTTGGAAAACAATATATATAAAATATGAATTTTAAGGTTTTAAGAAAATAAATAAATTCTTGTTTTCTTTTATGAATGAAAAACTCATTAGTCCCACATTGGAGAGTTTCCAATCTTAAGTTGTTTTAAGAGACTATATAAAATTATTAGTCCCACATCGGGGAGATCACTCTTCTTAAGTAGTACTACGTTATTATATAAACAAGCTCTTTTCTCAACCTAAAGGATCAATCCAAGGAAAAAGGGTTTCTCCATATTTTTGGAAAGACCAAAAGAAAAATATTTTTCTATTGTTTTTCTTAAGCTTTCGCGATTTTCCTTAAGGGTTTTTTCAGAGTTGTCAAGCTCAAGTTGAGCATCTACTACGAGTGCTAGTAGTAGGTGTAGTAGGGTGTTTTATCATGGAGGCATCCGCCCTGTGGAGGCTATAGCATCACTCTTGAGTGTAGCCGGGCGCTAATGTCTTAAGGACAGCGTGTTGAACACGTGACTCACTCTGTTTTCCAAAGTTTTTCCATGTTGTTGTTGCGGAGATCTGGGGAGCTTATCCGTTTCGTCAAATCGATCACTTCCAATACAAAAGAGCTAAGTATCAATAACTATTATTTATTTGAAATTTCTTCATTTTGATTATTGCGCCCAACATTATTGTGTCACTGCTATTCTTTCCACCTCCTCTCTAGTTAACTTTTTTCTCTATCGTTTGTTAAGCGTTTAAACTATGATTAAGGTGATGCATATAGATGTATTGATTTTATGCTAAAGATGTTAAATTGCATAAAATGAAGACGAGTATATAATCAGTAAATAAATTAAAAGTTAGGTTTAAAGTTGTAATTTCAATATTTAACTCTCATTTGACTGGTTAAGACTGTCAATTTGAGTCCTGGGATCCAAATTCTAATATTAAACTTTCTGGGATCCAAATATAACTATGGTCATAAAGTTGGGACCCAAAATAATCCTAAACTTTAATATAACGTTTGGCTTTTTAACCCAATTTTTTTAAATAATTTTTTTTTAAAGGGTCATTTATTCATCGAACAATTATGTATTCATCCGAAAATCATATCTATTGTAGTGACGGAGCCAAAAAAAATTAGTTTGGAGGACAAATATAATAGAGAAATAATAATATCGTTGTACAAAGTTATGGTCGAAGGTCCCTTCGAAGATTTTAGACGTTTTTGTTACAAAAGGTGCAGCGCAAGCTATATAAAATTTTGAAATTAAGTACTAAAATTTATAATATTTTTCATTTGTCACCACAAAATTTGGTACTTATACATTTATACTAGTTACACTTATTCCCTATATTTTTCAAGATATTTTATAATATTTATGCAAATAATTTTATAGTCTAAGCCTATATTAGTATTTTTTAAAAAATCAAAGGGAAAAAGAATATAAGCACCTAAAAAACTAAAGATAGAAATGTAATTCGGGGATTCCAGGGAGGACCGTCCTCCCTAGATCCAACGTGGCTCCGTCCCTGGTTGACCAGATTCTATAAATAGTGCACCACCATCACGGTCAGACCTTTCTAGTTATGCATGTTAATGAGAAGTAAAAAAATATAGTAAATGACAAGTATGCACTATGCAGTGCTAGAACCAAGAATTAATGTTAAGGGGACTAAAATAAAATTATAACCATATAAGAGTTTGGTGGACTAAATACTAAATTATAAGTGGACTAGATACGAACTATATCATAAAACTAAGAGTGGTAGTATGTTTTTTAAATTTTAAGAGGTTTGGAGCCAGAATTAATCAACCCCTCGTTCCGCACCTGCAAATAGAGATTCTTTTTTCCCTTAGCTGTGACTTGAGCATAAGTAATTGGAGATGGATATGAAATGCAAATTTAGTTTGGGCCAACAAAAATATGTTTAACATCTTGAATAATATGAGAGAGAGGAAGCCGAGCAAGCGACTCTCTACTAAACATTCATGTCTGACGATCAGTACCATTAGACATTAGGGGGAGTGAAGGGAAGTCTAATGTTTTGCACACTCCTCTAAAACACGTGCACGTAACAAACCAGTTCCATCGGTTGTCCAAAATAAACAAGGGTATACTATTTAATTAAATTTATTCGTATTTTGTTTTAATTTAATGGTAATAATTTAATAAAAACAATTATAATTAATCGTAATTTACAAAATATAAAACAAAAAATAAATAATTAGTTTAAATTTTAACCGTTTTAAAATAAATATCTTACTTGCTATAAACAGGTTACTTTTTTTTTCTAAGTGAATAAATAACGGTATATAATTGTTACAATATATCATTAGCTTAATGATTGATCACATTTGTTTTTTTTTTCCATGTAGTCTACAAAGAAATACGTGATTAAAAATTAATTTTATCTAATTTCTAATTAAAAATTAACAGTAACAATGTAAAAAATAACCATAATAACTAAAAAAAATACATCAGGTTATAAAAAAAGTAGTGCATACAAAAGAAGATGAATTTCACTATACAATAAAATAAACTTAAAATAATTGATTGTCTTGGCAAATAATTACAAAGTTACCGTATCTCTTGTGATTATAGTGATAAAAGGAAAAATATATCAAAAAAAATAGTTTCATGTCTTCCGTTACATAATCTTTTACCTGCGTCAATGTTTTGTCCTATTCTAGGCACCTCTCATTTTTTGAGCAAGCTCTTATTGTGCAAAAAAATTGCAAGTCTTTAAAGATGAATAGAAACTAATTTTACATAAATGAACATACTAATGAATACTGCATGGAAAAAAATTAGACAAAATATAAGGTAAGACAAGGTATATTTTTCTACCTATTACAGCATGAATGTGTTAATGGTAGGAATTGTTCCCTACCGTTGAGAGCTCAAAAAGTAATGTGGATGAATATGGCCTCCAGAATAAACATCATGAGTTTTAGTAGTAATAATTTGTTGGCATATGTCCTGGGAAACAATTCCTTGTGAAAGATGTAATATGGATACATTGAATGCCATCCTATTTAATTATTCTACGGTTATAGAACATATCACGATGCCAATGTATGTCGATGAGGTTTGGTATGTTTTCCGCCGTGATCAGTGCCCCATTCGAATTAACATTGTAACATGATCAATTATATATGTACTAGGTTTCGTGCAGTCGATTTCTTTGAAATCATATAATTTTTTGATATAATATTATTTAGAGATATGATAAATAAATCAATTTTATTATCTATAAAACATAAAATCAATACTACCTATTAACCAGACAACTTAGTTATTATTATTTGATTGACCAGGTTGTTATTCTCTACCGACTATATACTAAAATTATTAAAATTATTGTTTTAGTTCCATTTTAAACAGACAACATTGAGGTATAAATAGAGAAAGAATGGTAAAGCGTAATGCAATAGTCTAAAATAGGTTAATTACCTTTTGCACATTTATTATAGGTATGTCTATGTTTGGGTAGACCTTTGTGGCATTAGCGGACAAAAGAGTTACTTTCCTTGAAAAAGTTGCCAAAATAATGTAATTAGACCAGAAGATTCTTTCATATATAAGGTAAAAACCCTAGAATAGAGGGGAGGTCGGTCGATCTGTGGAGGAAAAAGAACTTCATCTTCTTCCCCGACTTCATCTTCCCCAATTTTGACTGTGAGATTGAGAGAGTGGGAACTTCACTTTACTGTAATAATCATCCATCAATATACACAATCAATCTTCTTTACCCGTGGACGTAGGCATCATCGCCGAACCACGTTAAACCCTTTTGTGATGATTTTAATTAGGTTTTTGGTTTTCATTTTTAGTTTTGATTCATGTTGTTGTGATCCCCCAGTTTTTTGGCGATTACAAGTTGGCGCTAGAGGATTGGTTTTGGATTCATGTTGTTGTGATTCATGTTTTCCAACCTGTTACACAGAGATTTGAGAATTGAAAATTTAGGGTTTTCTGGGTTGAATCGAAATTAGGGATTTGAGAATGAAATTTAAGTTTACATCCAATTCATAAGGATGTTATGTTACTGATGGGTGAAGAATGAATGGGTTGTGGTTGAATTAAAGTTATGAAGCTAATTTAATAAAGAATTCAAAAGCTAGGGATTCTTTTTCTTCACCGTCTACAGTTACTCATCCTTTCCCCCATGTTCTTCATCTGTAAAATCAAAAGAGAAGAAATCAAAGAGCTAGGGTTTCTGTTCTTCCCCAATTTACATAATCTGGACAGATACCACCGGCAACATGAACAATGGAACAAAACCCTATCATAACCAAGCATGATCGTGTTCAGAGAAGGTTGACATGAAATCACCGAAATTCACTAATGGTTTGAAATCATGATACCAGAAACAACTTTACAATTTTGTTCTCAGAGATGAAATAGCCAACTATCAGATTCAATTTCAACAAGAATCGACGGCAGCAACAGATTTCTACCACAACAAACACTCTAAAGATAAGTTCAATCTCTATCGATTTAAACTTAAAATCAAAATTCTTTGAAAATTGATTCTAAAGGTTTTGAAAAAACCCAAATCATCGATTCCATTCGAATTTTTTGATCAATTTATGATTATAACTTAGATCCATAAATATCTCATTTTGATCAAGCTTTTGAGACTAAAAATCCCGAAAAATCTTAACAAAATTTTCTATGGTTTTTTGATTTGAAATCAAGAGATATCTTTATCTTTAACCCTAATCGAAAATTGGTTTTCAGATTTGGAATCAACATAACTATGTGTTTAATACCCATAGTTTCTATTTGATTTCCATTAGTTTTCAATTCATGACTTCATCTGATGATCTTTTTTCATCTGTTTTTAATTGAACTAGAAAATCTAGTTTAGTGGAGTATTAGTCTTGTTATAGTATTGAGTTAAATGTTTTATTTGTTTGAAAATCTAGCTTGATTAAACTAGATTTTGAGAATGGAGTTCATTTCCAAGTGAAGCAAGCATCTAAGTTGGTTGTTGCTGTCAATTTTTGTGGATGAATGGTTATGGCTTGGATCATATTTTTGAATTCTGATTTGATTAGAAAGGTTGGGTTATCTACCAATTTGAGTTTGCAGGGAAGAAAAACTATGATTAGAGGCTTGATATACTATAACAACTTCGTTGTTTACGAAGAGCAAGATGCTCACAATTTGTACAATAAAATTCCCAAATGCAGAGAAAATGGGTTAAAGGTTTCTATGGCTTTCCTTACATATTTTCTTTTATGAACTTTACAGTTTTATGAATAGTTTGTGATATGGATCTAGCATGTTTACGCCATACATGAATTAGCATAATAGAATTTTTTGTGTTGTTCTCTTTGTGATATGGATCTAGTATGTATTCAACATGGTATTACAAAACGATTTGTTTTAATGCCGATGGTGTTACTCAATGACTTACTACTCGACAGATTGATCTTGTTGTTACCATTCTGTCATAATGAATTTGTAGAATAATGGTTTCATTTTGAAACTGTTTGTATCACTGAGTGTCGAATGTCAAGTGATTAATGAACGCACATATGGAGAGTTTCTAGTATTTTTTACTCATTTTGAATGAACAAGATAATCTTCTTTTATCTTTTGGTTGTAGAGTGTGTTGGTGGATACCTAGATATAATCTATAACAACAGGCACAAGCATGGAGTGTTTGCTATTTATATAGTTTCATTTGTGGTATATAGTACACGTGAATTTAGTATTCTAAGATACAAGATGTTAAGTACATTAGCCGGCTTGTCTGTGACTTTCTTTTAAAAATGCCTACTCTACTGATCTTTTATTTAGAATGATTTTTTAATGATACCTTGGTTATGTTGTTTGATTTTCTTTGTAGTGTTCTCAAGTGTGAGAACTAGATTATGTTTGGACACTTGGTCTGAGCTAGTGAAAATGCTAATGGAAGTCAACAGTAGTAACATATCAGTTGAATTGAAGAGTTTAGTTCTTCGATTCTAAGATACCAATTCAAATCCTCTTAACCTGCAGTCTAGTGGCTTCTAATTATCCTGATTATTTCTGCTCATCTAATTTATTCTTTTCGTAATACAGTGGTTCTTTCTAATGTTGATTTAACAAGAGGCATTGGAAGGTGCAAATTGGCAGTGAATTTCAGTCTTGTAGGTCAGTCTTGTAGATTGAAGCTTTGAAGATGTATTGTGGGAGCTTGCCACGGGAAAAGTTCCTTGGGATGGTCTGATCCCAATACAGGTCCAGTAAGCTACCGCTAATGGAAAAAATCTTGGTGAATAATCTCTGAGCCACAAGAGTTGAACTCTCGAAGTACAACAACAAGCTTCAGAAGCATCTCAGAAACATAATGAACTCATACCAGACTGGATTGGATCTATGCTGAGGGTTGGAAGCTTACGGAGCATCACTAGCGTTGTGGGATTGTAGTTTGCAGAGCATCAATACTCTCTGCATAGATATGCTAAGAAAATTTAGGGGGGAAGATAAGTAGTCCCTATACATTTCAATTCAAACTCAAAAGAGATAAGTATTTATTATCTTTCCCCAAATATTTGATTGCTATACTCATTTTACATCATGAATAGTGGCTTCAGTTCATTCATGATTCTTAACTGTTATCTATGTATGATTAGATCATGAATTTTCTTTACTATTAAAAGCATAACCTAATTCTCTCATGTTTACAATGAAATCCTGTTAGAATGCTTGGAAAAATTAAGTTGACTAAATATGTGATAAACATGATTTAACATGTTTAAACTGAAATCTCTATGAACCTTGAGTTTCATTCTGCCAAGCCTGATTCTAGTACACCTGTATATTGTAACACTGAATATTTTGAACTCAAATAATCTAGTTAAAATCCTGATGAATGTATCTTGCGGCATGTTCTGTAGCATCCCAGTTTAATTTTTCCTGAACATACTTCAAATTTCATGCTTACGTTTCGCTGTAGAAACTTAAATCTTGAGTCTAAATGTCAAGTCAACTGTTAAGTTTAATACTAGAGCTTTCAAAGCTTCTTTAGTCTGACCTACAAAACAATTAGGTTGTGTTGATCTTTAGGAAAATACTTTTTATGCCATCTAACAACTATAAGTCCACATCTTCATATGTTTGTGACTAGTTTCTATCTCAATATACTGTTGACAGTTAACTTGAAGTATAAAAATACAATTCCATAACTCAAAACATACAATTGTCTCTCACATGTATCTGAATTGTGCATCTTAACCACAGTTACAATTATACTTCATTAATCTAAATTTTAGATACTTTTTATTCATCCTTAAGTTGTTCTGTGTTACTTGATCTAGAATCCTTGAGTCAAAATTGATTTGCATAGTCACTTATGTAGGAAATATATTGATAGAGTAATTGTTTTATAACACTATCAACTGCTATTAAGTTATATCATTTAAACTTAGCTTATGATACATATACATGAATAGAACTTAGTAAGCCTCAACGTCTGAGGCTTAATATGCAACTTTAATATGCAAATGAATATGATTCCATTAGTTATGTTTTTATACTTGAGCTATGAATAACCTCAAGGCTACTAGCTACGCACAAAGCTAAGTGTAATTCAATCTCAATTTCATTTTATACTTTCTTGTACTGTTATAACTAAAATTGATGTAGCATACTCATTTTCTGGCATTGATCCAGGATAGACACTTCAAATATTGAATTTTGATCCACCTGCAAAAGGAAAAGAGCTACAACAACTCAAGGCTACAACTAAGTGCTGGAACTGATGCCTAGTTTCCAGAAAGGTTGAAAGATCGACGACTGCAACAACATGTTGAGAAATGAGCATGGATGTACATTAAGGATTCAAGTGCTCCACATCATGGATTCCATTATTTTTGCTGTTGAGTTTGACAAACTTGTGACAATGGATACAATAACACCACAAATAGAATCATCAGCAACATAGATTCCCTCATCACCAACAAAATTATATTTCTAGCCTGTGTAACGAATGGTTCAAGATGATGAAAGTGCAAGATGATGTTTCCAGCCACAACTTGACTGGCTCTTACAAGATGATGTTCAACAAAAAGAAGACAATCATTTATAAAAGATAAATATACACTATCTTCTTTAACTTTGGATTGTTACATATGATACATATTTAAAGTAGCATCTAAAACTTAAAAATGATTCCTAACCATCATCTTTAAATGATTGAATCATAATATATCTTTACTGCTTAAAAAGCATGAGCTTGCTTGATTTGTGAATAGAATATTTGTGTAATGAACTAGATGATAAAATTTGCTTAAATAGTATCCACTGTACATATCTTGCTAGAATACTGCAAGTCATTTTCTTATATGTCATACATTATGAACTGATCAATTGCTTCTGATAGCATCTGAATGACATGTGATGTTATACATCATGAACTTGCTCCAAAAATATTTAAGTTAGAATTGACTCCATAATTATCTATGCTAGAAACATATCGATTTAGTGAGATGTATATTTAGCCTATACAAGTTCCAATTTGCCTGACTATGTTTAACTGTAGTATACAATTAAAAGCATGAGAATCATCTTTAACCTGTACCCATTGGATATTATGAATTGCTTAAAACATTTTTATGAAATGTGAAGATACCTATGAAAGGCACTTCAGAGATGCGGCGGTCATGCAATGATGTACTAAGGGCAGTTTTTAAAGAAACCAAGTTTTTAGCTGGGAAATGAGCTAAATATTACGCGTCATTAAGGTATTTCATTTCAATAATTTACTAACACTCAATAAATTCACTACTTCCCATTGCTCGCATATTTTTTTTTATATGCCTTGTTCTTCTTAACATAAGTCAGCAATTCATAAATACTTCATACAAGCATACGAGAATTGATACTTCTAATGGCTTATATTTCTCACGACGAATTTTCATTGGATACTTCTATTTATTTCATATACTTCATACTTCATATTCAAGAACCATACTTCTCTAGAATCAGGAATCGATATTTCTTACTACTTATATTTCATAAGAATTATGAGAAGAATTCTCATTGGATTTCTTATATTTCATGCGGAAATTTAAATGCTTCTTCGTGAATTTTTATTCGAAAATGGATACTTCATACTTCTCAATATTAAGTACTTCTTGAAGGCGGGTACTTCTATTTTCTTATACTTCGGATTTCTTACGCAACGACTACTTCGTAAGAGATGGATACTTCTTACTTCTTATGATACTTTTCATTTCTTATTATGGATACTCCTCGTATACTTCTCAAAGATATTACTCATGAATAATTTGCTTATACTTCGGGTTTCTTATGTGAAGAGAACTTCTTCGAGGCTCGATACTTCATACTTTATTTTTCATTCTATGCGGATACAAACATTCAAGAATTAGTACTTCTTATAATTCATTCTTCATTCTTTTTTCTTTATATACTTCTACACTCATGAAGTGATATCAGCCGGCAAGACTCTCATAAAAGAGCTAAGTACCCCGTATCTCTTAGATCTAAAATTCTTTTGCTTTAACCATTTTATTTGTATAAGTCATGAAAAAGGCTCTTATTCACAATTATCAATGGTGACAGGCTAAATACCATCCACCCCTTTTATCAATAGTGACAGGCTAAATGCCATCCACCACAACTTTGAATTTGAATTCCTGAGAGGCTTATACTTTTGTACAAGATTCAATAATACATTTTTTCATAAAGATTGATTGATTAACAATTTATTAATCTATTTATCATTTCTTTTTAAAACATGTGAAATAATATTATTACACTAATGTGTGCTTATACGTAAGTTTCACAACAAAATTCTATTCTTGAATGGATCAGGTTCATTCTCTTATCATGACAAATCCAGACGAAAAGATACTGCAAAATAACAACATACAATCCAGACGCAGACGTTTTATACTAAGTCAAGATGCACCGCAGAGCGTCGGAACAAACAAGACATCAAGATGTTTTAGAAAAGACGGGGGCCACTCTTAGGCAACACTTAGCTCCGTCCCTGTGTGCATTATAATCTTTAACCTCATTTCGTTGAGTAATATATTTAGTTTCACTAACTTTGATTTCAACATAGAGCTGTGCACATTTTAAACTACGCCAAATATTATTAATATAAGATAAAAAATGTAACTATCTAGATTCAATTTGTACTAGAGCAATCAATGATGGTTGTCATTTACATCTTTATTTTTGGTCTAGTTGGGATACCACACCTTTACTTTTGGTTCAGCCGGGATGCCACCTTCTAGCCGAACAACTGAATATGAAGGCTGATATAGGGGCTGCCATATCAATAGAGGGGCTCCCAGTTGAGCCGAGGTGACCCAATTTTACGATAAGGGATGTCCTAGGGGGGGTAAAGTTAAATGTCCATTTTACCCTTATACCAATTAAAACTTAAACTCTTTTTAAAAAAATCATAACTTTTAAAAACTTAAACAAAAGAAAACCTATCAAAACCCAACCGTAATCTCCCTCGATTCATCGGCGATTCGTAAAAGTCATCGACGATTAAACTCAACTCAACAATTCGAGATGAAGAAGCATACTAAAGGCGTTCAAGGTAGCAGTGATGGCAATCAACCCTGCTCCTTTCAACCTAATCAAAAGATTCAACAAGAAATCGACAGTGACAAGCAAAATCAAGCACCGAAAAGTCCAACAATGGTGTATCTAAGGTATTGTAGAAAACCCATGTATTCTTAGAACTTGTAATTGATTTATTCGCATGTTTGATCATGATTTTGGGGAAAAAATGTTGCACACAGTTGATATTACGGTTGGGTCCGTGTCAAAACCCAACCGTAATATTTCATGTTCTTGAGTATTACGGTTGGGTTATTTTCAATACCCAACCGTAAATCAAAGGGAAGAAGATGAATAGTTCAGGATATTACGGTTGGGTTTCAATAGATAACCCAACCGTAACTAATTTGCGCCAATTTTTAAAAACAACTTACGGTTGGGTTTGTAGAAAATCCCAACCGTAACAAAGAGCGTCCATAAAAATTTGGTTTGAATATTACGGTTGGGTTTTTTCTTAAAACCTAACCGTAACATATGGACCACCTTTTGTACTTATATTTTTACGGTTGGGTTTTGAGAAAAACCCCACCGTAATTCATATGTAGCCTGATGTGCACATCAGCTACATGTAAGTTACGGTTGGGTTTTTCTCAAAACCTAACCGTAACATATGGGAGAAAAATTACGGTTGGGTTTTGAGAAACAACCCAACCGTAATTTTTCCTGTGTAGTGAATATTTTTTTTGTTGAAGTTGAATTGCTTTGAAATTATCTAACTTGTATTGGTTGTGTGTTGTAGGAAGAATAAGAGGGTTAATAATTTAACACCTATTTCTCACACTCCAACCCCTCGCCACGGAAAGCATTTAGGGGTTCAGAAGAGAGGCGTGAGCAAGACCCATAATCCCTTTTTTGAGGTAGGTGGTGGTAGTGTTCCTCAAATTACAGAAGAGGAATATAATGTGTTTCAAGGCTTGGGTGATCTACCAACACCCAGAGGTTCTCTTGTGATTAGAGAACCACCACAAGAGCAACAACACGAAGAAGAAGAGGGGGACAGAGAACAACATGTCCCTCAAGGAAAAGGTAAAGAAATTCGAAAAGAAAAGGCAAAGAAAAGGGTTGCCAAAGAAATTCCGAAAGAAAAGGCTGAACCTCAACTGTGGCCTAAGAAGAGGAATGGAGGACTATGGGGTGAGGCCCCAGACAAATCTGCAATATTATTTGGTTATCCCCATTCATGGGCTGCCAAAGTTGCAGCGACCAAGGTATTATTCTAATTACTTCTCTCATTCTGTTAAATTTTTGTTTTTTAACTTTTGTGAGTAAAACAAATTTGTTTTAATTCTTTGTAGGATCATACACAGGCGATCAAGAAATTGGTTCGTCAAAGGGCTCAACATTGGCCCTTAACTGATGAATGTACGGCTGTACAAATTCTGGTAAATGATACCGGATTAGCTCCCGGAATTACATATTCAATGTGGGAGTATGACAGTGTCGTATGCGCAGCCTTCAGGGAACGTTATTGGCCTGAAACCGATACGTTTCATCTCCCATTCGGCGAGATGACTATAACGCCGGATGATGTCCAATCAATTCTTGGGCTGGAGGTGGAAGGTAAATCTGTGTTTTAAGGGTTTTGACAACAACATGTCCTGGAGTGATATTTATGCACTTGTCAAAGAAACACTTGGATGGGAGAAGACCGAAGCTGAATCGGAATTTAAATTGGTGAGTGGAGATAAACCGGGGATGCCAAAGAAGAAAGGTCAATCCATGAGCAAGAAAATATTGCTGCGGTCACTACGGGAGAAGTTTGGTGGGATCGCAAAGTTGGAAATGGCTGGGGTCGTCATAGATGACACCAGAGCCATTCGAACAGCCAGAGCTTATCTGCTATATATGCTCGGCACCATCTTCTTTGGTGACAACTCGGGCAACAGGGTGAACATCCAGTATCTACAATGGTTTCAGGGTGATCTCGGGATGACCCATCAGTACTCGTGGGGAACTGCCACCCTGGCCTACCTATTTGCTAACCTTCGAAAAGCTTTGAGGGTCAGGGGAACTGAGATTGCCGGTAATACCGGTCTGCTTCAGGTAATTTATTGTTTGAATTTGAATGTTCAATTTTAATTTATTTTTTTTCTCATTTTCTTATATTAATATTAATTATCTTTATAGGCATGGGTATACGATCACTTTCCCAGACTGGCTTCTCAAACAAGCGTTGATGTTAATGGACCTACGGGAAAGAAATTCGTCTTCACCGGGACGCAGGCAAAATATAAAGAAGTGCTCATAGCAAAGATGAGAACAAGAATTGATGCTTTCACGGTTGATGATGTTGTTTTCGACCCTTATGTGAAGATTAGCATAGAGGGTGATGGACATGTTGAGGATTTACATGAATTGTCGGACGTGGCAGGCTACAACGGGCCTTTGTATCATCCGTTTGGGTACGTGATGTCCAACCCCCGCCGAACTCTTCGGCAATATGGATACGTCCAAACAACGGTGACACGCGAAATGTTTAAATTGTGTGTGAATGGGTCGATGATCGAAGGGCCAAACATCGTGCTAAACTATGAGCCCACGCCTTCAGTCGCGGTTTGGAATAACCGCACTGATCCGAAATACCAAGTCCAAAGGAATGAGTTAACTCCCTCTCCGGGCACAAAAGAGGCTGCAGAAGATTACTTGGAGTGGTATCGCCATTTTGGTCATCCAACTATCATCAACAATGATCCTGAGACTCTGGCAATCAACACAGGAGATGGTTTCTGGAAGAAGGCATATTTCAATTTGGTACGTACATTATTTTTGTTATTAATGCTTTTAAGATTTATTACTAAACACTCATCCTGCTTTTATTTTCATATGTGAATAGAAAAAGAAAGTCGTTGCATTGGCGGACTCTATTAATCCATGCCTAAGCACAATTGATGTGAGGACGCCTGACCAACTCCAAGCTTTGATTATGGAGGTTCATCATGAAGTTGAGGATGTGCAGCGGACTTTAAAGAGGAGTAGACCCGGTCCAAGAGGCGCGACTAGAGATGCGAGTACTACTAGAAGAGAGCCCTAAGCATCGGATGAAGAGACACATGATGAAGTCGTGGGTGCGCAACGTGGTGCTCGTACTCGAGGCGGTCGTGCTGGAGCTCGTACTCGTGGCGGTGCTGCTCATCGTAATGTTATGAGTAAAAAGAGAGCTCGTCAAAGTCATCGACCTACCCCTCCTCCTTCTCCCTAACTCTATGTCTATGGTTTTGTTTTGTATGTGTGAATTAGTTGTACCTTTAATGTGAAGTTAGATTTGAAGTTTGAATTTAACTTGCACGTGAAAATTTATTTGATTAATTTTTTTAAGTTGGAAACCATGCATTAGGAAATCCCGATAAAAATACCCAGTCACATTAGTGTTACGGTTGGGTTTCTAGGCAAAACCCAACTGTAACACCTAAAAATGAAAAATATTGCAGGTTTACGGTTGGGTTTTACCTGGAAACACAACCGTAAATCTGTCACATTTTAATACTACAGTTTTACGGTTGGGTTTTCATCCAAAACCCAACCGTAATATGAAAGAATAATTTTACGGTTGGGTTTTGGCTGAAAACCCAACCGTAAATATATGACCACAACACATAATTTCCCTAGGATATTACGGTTGGGTTTTCAGCCAAAACCCAACCGTAAATTCTACTGGATAACTTTAAATATGATTCTCTAATTAGTTTGTTTTTTGTTTTTTCTTTGTTTGAATGACCCAATTTACCTTCAATCTAGTTAAA
>JAJJMC010033691.1:3956963-4001865 GCA_023531435.1 Papaver californicum | reverse complement strand
TCTAATTTGTTTGTTTTTCGTTTTTTCTTTGTTTGAATGACCCAATTTACCTTCAATCAAGTTAAAATGATTGAATAAGTTCAAATTTTTGATTTTGAAACCCCAATTTGACCTTAAAACTCAAAGCTACAAAGGTTGGTTACGGTTGGGTTTTGGCTTAAAAACCAACCGTAAATATAGAACCTCAAAAAATAATTTTCTAAAGATATTACGGTTGGGTTTTAGGACAAAACCCAACCGTAAAATCTATTTTTAGGAAAGTTTTGGGTCGTTTTTGATTTTTTTGGGGGTTTTCAAATAGAGCCGTTCAAACCTTGAACGACCCATTTTTCAAAATATAGCCGTTACACTTCTGGTTTATAAGTGAAATAGTTTAGTACATATCCAACCCATCCATTTTTTTTAAAAGTTAAACCTTTATGTTACAACAATCATCTCTAACAAAATTAGTACTCTAACATAGTGGAATATGGGTCAACCTGGGATTAAAAATCCAGATTTTTCTTTGGATGAAGATTTATGTATTTGCCGTAACTATGTATTATGTTTTCCAAAAAGAGGAGAAGAAAGAAGGCAAAGTGGTATAACGAGTCCGAGTTATTGGCAAACAATCCATGAAAACTTTTGTTCTGAAACCGGCAACCCTTTTAACCGTGATCACGTCAACTTGATTTGTCGATATAACACTACACACCGATACGTAGAAGAATTTATGGCATTAGTTCGTATTATTGGTCAACTACGACTTAGGGGTGAAACCGAAGATGAGGTGTTACAGAGATCTCTTGAAGAATGGAGGAGATGGAAAATATGGCCCTTTTTATACCTACCTCATTATCACATCCTAAAGGACTTTTTGCTCGCTCGCAAACCTATTTATTAGTTCTTTTGTAATGCCATTTGGGTTTGTTAGTGTTAATTTCAGTTGTACAAACAACAGGTTACTTTAATGATTTCATGGGTTGTAATGTGGTCAAAAAATTTGATATTTACATAAATTTTGTATTTTGACCCAATTTTGAGTGAATTGAAATTCCAAAAAAAGATTATCAATGATAATATTACGGTTGGGTTTCACTTTTACGGTTGGGTTTTGAGTACAAACCCAACCGTAAACCTGGGTGAATTTTAAACTGGAAGGTTTACAGTTGGGTTTGCACTCAAAACCCAACCGTAATATTATTATTATTGTGCAGTGACTTGTTTACGGTTAGGTTTTCAGTGAAAACCCAACTGTAACCCTGGGTGAATTTTATAGTGACATATATGATACTACAAATTTTTCATTTCAAAAAACCAATATTCATATTATGATTCCTCCAACATACATATGATATTGTTACTACTAATATTAAATTAACTATATTATGATTCCGACTCCGAGTCAGAAACAAATGATATGAATTGAAAGTTCGGGGAGGGTTTTGATGCCTTCCAGAGTTTGAAATTTTGCTCGAACCGGTGACACCAACCCTTGGCGATGTCACCGTCGTATCCATCCTGTAGCGGGGGTAATGGACTTCCTTCTTTCAACTTGAGACCGACAAAATGGCAGTTCTGCACCATCCCAATCACACATCTTCTATTAGCCAATTGTTCAACAAATGTTGATCTTGTTGGTGCAAATGTAAAACAATATCCATTTGAGATATAATGGATGACGCAATTGAAAGCGTTGGCGAGGATTTGGCCACATATTGGCATGCTCATCCAATACTCGTTAGTGCAATTCTTGTTTCCTATTAAACGCCTTTCGAACGCAATGAACTCCTCGTTTAACAACGCCTCTTCATCTCTATATGCACACATCATTGGCTTGTATAAATCCAGGTAAGAGCGTAGTTCAACCGCTGACTTATGCCTTACATAAGTGACTTCGTCCATACCCAACCATGCTGCTCCGCTAAATGGTCCAACTTGTTCGATGAATACATGGTATCCACAATTACCATCACCAGCAACATCGTCGGTGGCCTTTATGTATGGACGAAAAAAAGCCGGAAACGATGACATATAATTTTCATAAATAATGTGCTCGGTTCGGACGATTTTGCCATTCTCAGTTCTTGAAAAGTTTGATGGAAATTGCATCAATCCTCTTGCAATCCGGATCGTATATGGCTCTTCAACCACTAACGTATTGGCTTTAAGTTTTTCTTTTCTTCTTGCTAATTTTTTCATACTAACTCTTTTTTTTCTTCTTGCTAATTCCTTCATACTTACTCTTCTTGAGTTTGGGTGTAGAGGAACTTTTCCCTTGGCACCAAGATCAATTGTTGAACTTTCTTTAGTGGGAACCGCGGGACCTTTTCCTTTAATATCTACTACACTTGGCCCCCCTTGTTCCGTTTGACTTATTTTTCGTTGAGCATCAACCTCCTTCTCATCCTCTGCTTCATATTCCTTTTACAAATGCTCAAACGCACAAGGGTTTCTTTTCTTTGATTCTTCATGCAATTCCATAGCTTTTTTGCGTCCCACGGCCCTCGATTCTTTGGTAGAATGCCTACCTTTTCTCTTCCCTCTAATTGGTTCCTTGACAGCGTACCTTGTGTGCGGAAACACGAAGTAACTCAACTTCGTCAACCAAATTTGCCTTTGCGCCTTATCTAATGTATCGTATTTGTTGGCTAAAGCCTTTCCAACGTGGGTCTCGGCAAACGATGCACCAAAATCTTGCTCGACGATGGGTTCATCGAAAGACAATTGTTGCCAAAACGGATCAATATCTTGAATTGGGATCACACCGTCTTCTTCGTACTTGGGCATCATATGCCGGCAGGGAAGTCCCAAACTTGACATGTTAGGACAAACACACTCTTCTTCTTCGTGTAAGTTGCCCAATCTATAGTGCTTTACTTCGTACATTATCTTCTCAATAGCACAATGCGACACCTTATAAAAAATACTTTGGAGCAATGGTTCGTCCTTATAGCTGACGTGTTTTCTAGAAAGGCTTTTTTTAAAAGATTCCTTAACTCTGTCAAGGTCACGGAGAAAATAATCGTGCATCGCTTCGAAGACCGTAACAAACCCACCATCAGAATTATGAAGCTTCTTCTTCATTCTGTTGTGAGATGACTCCACGGTACTTGTAGCTTGGTTGTCAAAGTGCCTATATTGGTTTGTGAACGCCGCTACAAACTTCTCTTTGTGGGGATTCAACCAATGGTCCATCAAATAGTTCACAACTTTTGGATAATTACTCCAATGCAAGCATAACATACGAACATTTTCTTCATAATCTTCCTTGGTGATAGACCATGTCAAAGCGTCTCATTCAGTTTGGAAACTAGCCCATTTTAGTTCCGCCAACTTGTCGTCCTCCTCGAATTTTTCTTTCGCCGTTTCTTGTTCTGATTCCGGCAATTTTTTAATTCTCTCCATCTCGCTTTTCTTTGTTGGCCGAATAATCGTTTTGCACTTGGTTTGAATATTGTTCCACAAGTGGAACGTGCAAAGAAGATGATGAGCATCTGGGAATACCCTTGCAATGGCATTCATCAAGCCTTGTTCTTTGTCGGTGATAATTACCTTAGGGGTATATCCTTCAACGTAGAATAATTTAATTTGTTCGAATGCCCACACATAGCTTTCTTCGAGCTCGTTTCTCAAGAAGCAAAAGGCAACACTAAACGGCGACTTGGTAGAAGTTTGGCCTACAACATTCAAAACCGGGAGCTCATACTTGTTAGTTTTGTACGTGCAATCCATCATAAGCACTTGATGGGAGCACCGTGCTAACTTTATAAACTCGGGATGAGCCAATATAATATGCTTAATTTCTTTATTCTCATCTTCTTCATGAAACATGGTGTAGTTTTTCGTCTCCCCCAAGTACAAAAGTTGTTGGATCGGGTCCCTTTCTTCCCATTTCTCACGCTTCAACTTGGCTTTGGCGTTGCATATTGTCTCCAACGTAGACATATTATTTGAGTCTTTTTTCTTCAAGTGCCCGAGTATATCACTGGGTTTCAAACGCTTATCCGTCATATCGTCTACGATGAGCTTTTCTTCCTTGGTAAGCCGGGCCATAGAAGGATGCGTTAACAAAGTCTCTGGTGGTAGGTGGTTGTGACGACCGCATACAACTGTATACAAGAACCACTTATTCTCGTTGTTCTTACGAAATTGAAGCTTGAAAGGACATCCCGTCTTCTTAGTGTAAGTTTTTCGCTTGATCTTCGTCTTTGGTACATACTCAGTACCCTTCTTTGCATGTCTTGTGTATTGTCCACTACACTCAAAAACCATTTGAAAGCGGTTGTGTTTTTGTTGGTTGTTACAAACAATCACACACATGATGAGTTTCCCATGTTCTGTAGCCCACTTCTTTGCATCATCTTTTTTATCCCATGTCTACATGGTCCAAGAACAGAAAGTTAGGAGAAAAAAAATGGCATTATGACAATTGTCGAAAGGGATTAACAACTTATCTATAACCTACCAGGTCGTTCAAATAGTGAGCCGTAGTATCTCTAGTTTCAATATCATGTGGAGGAGGCTGATCATTCATTGGTTGAGGTACAACCGCTACCTGAACAAAAAAGATCAAGGCCAAGCGTCAGACAAAACACTAAAACCAATAAGTTTACGGTTGGGTTAGAAGCGTCACACCCATCCGTAAAAGCGTCCGACCCAACCGTAGAATCGACGGACCCAACCGTAATACAACAAAAATAGCCAAACCAATGTTATGGTTGGGTTAAAGGGTAAAACCCAACCGTAACAAGTGCAGTAAATACCCATGCACGTAATAAGTTACGGTTGGGTTTGTGGTCAAAACCCAACCGTAACACTATGAAACACAACTTTTGACAAACACAAATGTATAGTTATGGTTGGGTTCTCAAGAAAACCCAACCGTAACTTATTAGGTGTAACAAAAAAAAAACACTGTTATGCACCTCATTTCCTTAAATATCACCAAAAAATGTAAAAAGAGTTTAAGTTAGAATGATACCTGACTATTCTCAGCGGTTGAATCTTCACTTTGACGATTACTATCTCCAATTGGTTTAGTTTCAGCATCACAACTTACACTTAAAACCTCTCTACCATCCAAATAATCATACATAGTTGGGTCTCCCTCAATGGGTATGTAGAATTTAGTTTGGGAATCATACAAGGATTCACCCTCCACAAATTTGCCACTAGAATCACTCATTTTGGGTTTTTCAAAATTTTGGGTTAAAACTCTCTTATCTCTCTTCCACTTTTCCCACCAACATAAAACAAATACAAGACTGATTTAAGCATAAAAAATGAAGAATATAGGAAATGGAGATGATCATTTACGGTTGGGTTTCAAGAAATAACCCAACCGTAACTACATTTCCTCTAATAAACTTATGTTTACGGTTGGGTCCGATAATTAAAACCAACCATAATATAATTTGCAACAAAAAAACATATTGTTACGGTTAGGTTTCATTACAAAACCCAACCGTAAATGATCATCGCACTTAAACTAACATTAAAATTTACGGTTGGTTTCTAAGCCAAAACCCAACCGTAATATAACTTTACAAAACCCAAATTTACGGTTGGTTTCTAAGCCACAAATTTGTTACGGTTGGGTTTCATTCCAAAACCCAACCGTAAATTATCCTCAAAAGTGACACAAAAAAAACAATTCCAACGGTTGAAAATCTAGCCGTTGGGAATTTTTTCCCTATAAAAGGAAACCTTTCCTTGTCACTTTCTCATTATTCTCTATCCATTTCATTCTCCTTATAATTCTAGACTTTCCAACTCATTCTCACCATACCCTTTCAACTATTAAAAATGGTTCGATACACGAATGATGAAGATGTTGCAATTGTTCGAGCGTGGGTTACGATGATAGACCACGCTTACGAGAAAGCCTTCTATAACAACAATAGAAACGTTGTTATAGCTGAAAATTGGATGGATTGTCAGGAGGACGATTCTTGGTGGGAGCGTGTGTTTGAAATGTTTGAGGCATTACACGGGAATAGATATCGGAGGACGTGCAGTACCATTAAGGGACGCTTTAAGGCGTTGTATGAAGAAATGGAAAACCTAAAACTGGAAATGAAAATGAGAGTTGAAGCATTTCCCGACCAAACCAATGCGGAAAGAGTAAGTGTGTCAATTAATAAATCGTTCTTTAAAATTTTATTAAAAAATAATGAAACTTATAATTGATTTATTTTTTTCAGCATGTCATGGCTAGGGCGCAGTATAAAATCAAATATGGGAAGGAGTTCAAGCATACAGATTGCTATCGTATCTTGGAACAAAGTTTCTATCTTGAGTTTCGCCGTTATGATTAAGTGTTTAAGTGTTTAAGTGTAATCATCTAATGATCTACTGTATTTCGTTTCCTTTAGTTCTACCTTTAATGTTAAAAATAAGGTTTTTAACAACTCTGGTATTTGATAAGAAAATGAACTAAACCCAAGCATAACTAATTTTGTCTTAAAAACTGCTTTTATGGTTAGCTTCCATGACTCAACCCAACCGTAACTACAATCCATACTACAAACATTCATATTTACGGTTGGGTTATATTACTAAACCCAACCGTAACAAAAATTGTACAAATAAAGCAACTAGGTTACGGTTGGGTTTCAAGGCAAATCTCAACCGTAACAATATGGTAAAATGTACACTATTACTAACACTACAAGTTACGGTTGGGTTCGGTGACTAAACCCAACCTTAACTACATTTCACTGTAAAAATCATTTTACGGTTGGGTTCGATTACTAAACCCAACCGTAAATAAATTGTAGAAACACCACAACTAGGTTACGGTTGGGTTTCACCTCAAAACCCAACCGTAAATTCTGCGGGATTCTCAAAATGTCTGAATTTCCGTCTCCTTAAAGTACACAATTCGAACGGATTTTTTGTTTCAAAAATCTAGCCGTTGGTTCTTTTTCCCTATAAAAGGAAACCGTTACTTGTCACTTTCTCATTATTCTCTACCCTTTCATTCTCATTATAATTCTAGACTTTCTCATTATTCTCACAATACCCTTTCAACCACTAAAAATGGTAAACACATACACGAATGATGAAGATGTTGCAATTGTTCGAGCGTGGCATACGATGCTAGAGCATGCTTACGATAGAGCCTTCTATAACAACAATAACAACGTTGTTTCACAACAAAATTGGTATGAGGGTCAAGATACCGAAGAATGGTGGAAGCGGGTATTTCGAATGTTTGCGGCATTAGAGGGGAATGTAAATCATAGGCCGTGGAGAGCCATCAAGAGACGGTTAGAGACGTTGTATCGACAAATGAACAACTTAAAACTGGAAAAGCAAATGAGATTCGAAGCAAATCCCTACGAGAACGGTGTGGAAAGAGTAAGTTTGTCGATTAATAAATCGTTAATTAAAAAGAGATTTCAAAAACTCAAACTAATAATTGATTTATTTTTTTCAGCATGTGTTGTCTATGGAGCAGTATAGAATCAAATATGGGGAGGAGTTCAAGCATACAGATTGCTACCGTATTATGGAAACAAGTCGGGTGTTTGATTATCGCCATTATCTTTAAGTGTTTAAGTGTAATCATCCAATGGTCTATTGTATTTCGTTTCCTTTATTTTTTCCTTTAATGTACTACTTTAAATCTATTACAATAGAAGGAATAAGTTACAAAGTTGTGTTTTAAACCCAATTTGGAGTATATTGAAAATCAAAAAATAGTTAACAGGACCACTTACGGTTGGGTACGATTACCCAACCGTAATAAATTCACAACTTGTCTACAGTTGGGTTTTAAGGCAAAACCCAACCGTAATTTTGTGTTGAAATTGAAACAAAAATTAACATAATTTGTTACGGTTGGGTTATAAGCCAAACCCAACCGTAAACTGTACTGGCTACGGTTGGGTTTTAAGGCAAAACCCAACCGTAATTATGTGTTGAAATTGGAACAAATATTAACAGAATTGTTACGGTTGGGTTATAAGCCAAAACCCAACCGTAAATTCTACTGGATAGCACAAATTTGGATTATCTAATTTGTGTGTTTTTCGTTTTTTCTTTGTTTCAAACACCCAATTTACCTTCAATCTAGTAAAAAATGATTGAATTATTTCAAAATTTTGATTTTTAAAACTCAAATTTAACAAAAAAAATCAATTCCCAAAAGGATGAGTTACGGTTGGTTTTTCCTTTAAAACCCAACCGTAAATATGGGAAAATTGGTGTTCATCATTTTCTTCTACTTACTGTTGGGTCTGGTTGAAAACTGAACCGTAACTATGGGAAAAAAGGTGTTCACTATTTTTCTTCTACTTACGGTTGGGTCTGGTTTAAAACCCAACCGTAACTTTTCACAAAAGATGGTGTTCATCATTGTTCTTTGATTTACGGTTGGGTTTTGTTGAAAACCCAACCGTAAATCTGGGCAAAAATGTTGTTCTTCGGTTTTCTTATGGTTACGGTTGGGTTATACATGAAACCCAACCGTAAATTTTTCTGAACAACAATTTGAATCTTTCAAATCGTGATTTCATCAAGTTTTTCTTCCCAGCAAACACAAATTCAAAAAAAAAAAAAAATCAAATCATTTGATTAGGTAAAAGGTTATGTTTAATTAATCATGATTAGTTTAAACTAATTAATGTAATTAAGATTACTAATCAGGGGTGATTTGGGTATTGTGAAAATATTATGGATAAGGGTTTTTTGAGTTTTACTTCATAGTGTCCCTATTTCGTCTTATTATTGGAGCCCCTCTATTGATATGGGAGCCCCTATATCAGCCTTCCTGAATATACTATGGATCTATTCATCTTCGTAAATGAGATATTGGACAAAAGACTTGATACCAAACTTTGATGCTTTATTGCTCTAGAAAACGGTCTCATACTGTTAACCGGTATGTTTTAGAGGTGTAAATTGGATTAGGCCGGACTATTTGTCCCATTAATTAAATGGATATGGGCAGACCGCGACGGTTATTTCTTGCTCATTAAATTAAATGGGCTGGCCAGGTTAGCCTATGTTACAAATTAAAGTATTCATGGCCTGTCCAAACCTGTTTTATAATATGAATTTGGACGGCCACGGTCGGACGGGCTTTGAATAAATAAATATATTTTTTAAGGAAAAAATATTGTGTAATTATAAACAATTACCTTATAATGTTTTTTGATACAAAAAATATCCTACGATTTTTTGTATGGTTAGTAAAATTAGATTTCTATATAATGAAAGTTGAAATACTAGGTTGAATATATTGTACACTGGGTATATTCTAAAATTAAAATTGGAAACAAGCATTTGGGGCTGGTAAATAGGCAATATCAATAGGCACTTGTGCTGGGCAAGGAAATTTGTCTCATTACCCGTACAGTCCCGTACCCACCTATTATTTAAATAGGTTACCAGTCTATGACGGGCCATAGAAGCTTATGGGCTTTTATGGGTCAGGGCGGGTAGCATCGGGCCTTGGGCTACCGAAAAAAATTTACATCCCTGGCATGCTTAAACACCGACAGAAAGGGAAGAAGAATTCCTACAAGTCCTTCTAGTTTTCAAGTATAAGAAAAGCCAGGGATCGACTTGACCAAAAAAAAAAAGTTAAGACAATCCGGAAAAAAACCCTATTAGGTTCCCCATGTCAACTTCCCTGGGTGTGAGTACCAAAAATCTACTCCAATACGGCAAAGATTCAAACAAAATAGATTCAAAGATTAGATAGTTCTGCAACCCAAATTTGTCTCAAAGCCCAGCAACGTTTCGGCCGCAAGCCTACAACACCATTTCTTGACCGCAGCTAAAGTCCGCAATTAAAGCCCAATATTCCAGCCCGCAACAGCATTTCCGCAACAACATTTCTGCAATAGCACAGCCCGTAACAGTAAAGCCTAGTAACTAAAGCGAATCATTCCCGCAGCAAAACTTACTCTTGTCCGCAGCATATGCCCACGCAACTACTTCAGGTCCGCAACAACCATTTCCCGCAACAGGAGCTCAGGTCTGCAACCAGCAAAGCTTATTCAATCCCGTAACACCAAGCCTGCATTTGCCCGCACCAAAATTAGGCTAAAACCATTTAATGATAAGATCAACATCGACACGTGGCGGACTTCATCGACATATGGTGGACCCACATTGACACGTGACGGATTTGTTAGAGAAACATGTAGCTTAGTCATAAGGGCAATAATGTAATTAGACCAAAAAATTCTTTCATATATAAGGTAAAAACCCTAGAATAGAGGGGAGGTCGGTCGATCTGGGGAGGAAAAAGAACTTCATCTTCTTCCCCGACTTCATCTTCCCCAATTTTGACTGTGAGATTGAGAGTGAGAACTTCACTTTGCTTTATAATCATCCATCAATATACACAATCAATCTTCTTTACCCGTGGACGTAGGCATCAACGCCTAGCCACGTTAAACTCTTTTGTGATGATTTTAATTAGGTTTTTGGTTTTCATTTTTAGTTTTGATTCATGTTGTTGTGATCGCCCAGTTTTTTGGCGATTACACTAGGCATGGGGAAGATAGTTCAATAACCAATAAATGCCATCGTCAAATCTGCCGTAAATGTTTATGTTTCAATTAATTAAGAAACAAAGTAACATGGTAATAGTTAAGAAGAATCTCCCGCAAGCTTTTATTTTTATGGATGGATGGGTCAACCCCACCAACTGACACAAAGTTCAAAAACAAAATACAATCTTCTGCACATTTTCAAAAAAGCAACAAATCTATGTTTTTTCTCTTTTTTCAGATATTTGCTGGGGATGCAGAAGAACAAGTAAATCTGGAAGAAAAATGCAGAAGCTGCTGCATCCAAAAACTGTTTTGATCTTCTTTTTAAAGGGTATCTATAGGGTCGCGAAGGAACCTCTCCATCTGGCGTGCTCTAGTCCTGATAGACATGTCAAAAACTTTTTGGCTAAATTCAACCACCAGTCCACCAAGAATGCTGGGATCAATCTGTGAATAAGAGAAGGTGCTACCAGTTAGACTTTTACATCTACTTAATTGGGTCAATTGGTTTCAGCAGAACGATATACCAATAAAAAGCAGACATGGACAAGTGAGTCCATTTTTACCTTCTGTGTGAGCTTAACCTTCTTTCTCTGTCCAATAATTTCCTGCAGTGTCTCTTTCAGCTGTTTCTCCTCATCTGATGGAAGAGGCTAAAGGAAAAGAAGAAGAAAAACAAATAAATTAAGGGTTTAATAATAACACAGTTACAAACAACATCCACATAAATCTACTCATGTTTATGCTTTATCTGTCGACATCGAGTTTCTTTAAAACTCAAATCCTCAATATAGTTACAAGCTGCAAGAAATACTAAGGCATGTTGCTCTTAGAAGTTGGGACTGAATATAAACACTTTGAGCAAAGTGGCTTACAATGACAGTTGTAACAATGGCAGACACCTCTCCCTTGTGTGCCATGGTCAACTCCACAAACCTCTTTGTGATAGTATCAATGTGGCGTAGTCTCCCATTGTGAGCCAAAACAGCTGGTGCAAAATAAAGTAAATAATCAGGAATGCCATGATGCACAAAATTTATGAAATGCGAAGAAATTTAACGGATGATGCAAAGTGAATAACCCAATAATTTAAGGGTTTGGGCGATCATAGACTAAACGGAACAACCGCATTGATATAGAATAGCTATCACACATTTTATGATTTGTAGTTTGGCAGCTATAAGAGGAAATCGCCAGATTAGCAACAATATAAACTGTGTCGCAAAGAGAAACAAAGATAAGAACCATTCACACATTTGAAAACATGCATGTCAAATATAACAAAATTTAAGTAAACTGAATAAAACATATAAAGCTATAACAGAAGTAAACTGAATACAACATATACAGCTATAACAGAAGGCATAAGTATGACTGTATGAGGTTTCCTTAAATACTTATTACATTACCCTACTCACAATCAATCACAAGCAGTCTTCAACATTCAAATGAACTGAACTACGAAAACTGAAGAGTGCCCACTGCCCAGTCTAAAGAAAGATGTCATGAAACCAGAAAAGGACACACTTCAGGAGCAGACTAATGTTTGCTGACCCAAAGGTTGATAGTCATAAAAATATGAAGACAAAATTTATGCTAGTGGTTCACAATTATATGCTCTAGTGATATATTGTGTCAGTTGTGTAGGACAGTTATCCCAAGTTCAAACGACCAAAAGATTTCTCCTACTTTGAACTCAAACACCATCAACAGTATACATTGCTGACTCAATAGACACCTTGTTTATAAGCACTTCTTTTCATAAGAAAATAAACCAATACCACTTTTCTCCCATCGGTGCAAGTTTCAAGCCCTTTTTTTAGTTGCCGGAGCAATACAAATAAGCTTTAGAAAAACACAGCACATTACATACATCTTGAAACTTGCATACCAACAAATTCTCTTAACCAGTCACTGGAATGAGCATCATCAGCAATCGCTATTACACACGAGTAAAGTATGCAAAGCTAAGTACTTGAAATTTTTTAATGTCCAATACTAGTACTCTGATGCCATATAAAAATACGTGTCATGGATGTGGAACTGGTAAGCTCTGAGAACTAACATAGGACTCCATGATTTCAGTAACAAGTCCCGCAATACAAAACTTATAAGTTTTTCTAAGAAATTTGTACTTACACACGAAATTCTTTGTAATATCTGTAAACTTAGCTTCGGCGGTAATTGCTTCTATCGCCTTCAATCGAGTATCTCTAGGCACTGACAAATCCTGTGTAAACTGCGAAAACATTGGACTTCTCGCTGAAGCATCAGCAAGGTCAAGCAATTCAGCCTCAACTTTTTCGACTACATTGGCCTTTGCTGCTGCGATGTACAAAGCAGACGCATAGTTTCCAGACCCACCAAACAAAGCAAGAGGCACCTGAAATACAATTAAAAACCGATATAAAAAAGGCCATAAACCAAATATTTATGAAAATCAAAACTTCAAGCTTTAGACTATTGGTATAGGGATTTACTTCAGATGGCAGAAGCACTAAAATGAATTTTGATTGAGTGATAATTACTACTGCTTATTCTAGGAAAAAAATAGTAGAACAGTAATATTTTTATTAATAATATTGATATATTGACACCTGAACCCTCTCACATTCAACTCTCCCAATTCCAGATACAAAAGGGTGCTACAGCAATCCACGCTCATATTCTTGAAGTTTTCAGACAGTCTGGCTGGTTTCTCTGAGCGTTGGTGCTAGTGGATGTTAGCTATTTTAAAATCTGCTAGGATTTCAGTGCTTTTGAATGGTAATCCTGAGGGTTTCTTTAAAGTGGGAAGGGGTCTTCATCAAGGTGATCCGTCATCTCTTATTTTTGTTCTAATTGAAGATGTTCTTAGCAGGAATATTTCCAAACTGGTTCAACAGGGTAAATTGAAGACTATGGTAACTCATAAAGGTATTTCTCCGACCCATCTATTTTTTGCTGATGATATCATGGTGTTTTGTAAAGGGAAGATGAGAGAGTTACGCCAGCTAATGGGTCTCTTGGGAAATTATCAGCATGCTTCTGGGCAAGAAGTTAGTAGACACAAAAGTAAACTTTACATTGTTGGTTGTTCTAATGCAACGAAGAGGATAGCAAGTACAGTTGGATGATATGAGATACCAACTCTATGTGGAAATCTGGAGTTCATTAGTTCAGTCGTGCAAAGAGCATAGTATGCTACCAGCAACATTTGGAGGTTGTATAACTTAAGATCACATCACATATACAAACTTTCTTGTGCTTGAATATGCACAAATGACAAATGTGTTAGGAAGAGAGATCACATATAGGCTTGATACAGTTGTGACTCATGCCACATAGACGCCGGCGAAATGTCAACCAAGCAACTCATCAAATACATATAGATAACGAATTTCCTTTTAGCTTATGATTTAACTAAAGTTTGCCCAGAAGCTGGGAAATGTGTGTTATTTCCTTCAGTTGCTACTATGCTTGGTGTACCAATGCTTGTATACGTTTTAGACTTTAGAAAGCTAGTAAAAATAATATTCCATAAAATCAACACCACTAACCCAGTGCCTCATATATATAGCAACTTTTTTTTTATTAATACATTTTTCTGGTTGGAAATATCCATGTTCAATTTTAATATAAAACTATTAATGAAGTGTCAAAATAGGGTTGGTTGGGAAATCTCTTAGGCTCTAACACAGAAAACAATTGTTCAGATTTCCTTTTTCCTTTCACAACAACAGTTTCATTGCTACATGAGTTCTAAGTTTTGCTTAAGAACCATCACAGTAACATGGTAAAGAAAAGACAATTGTCAAAACAAAACAAAACAAAACAAAACAAAACAAAACAAAACAAAACAAAAAGGCCACCCCCTACATTGACAATTTTTGGATGGCCGTGCTTCATTGGTGCCAAATGTACCTAAAAAATGCCATATTAGCTTCAATCAAAAGAAAAAGACAGTATCATACCCTAACTTTTGCCTCCTTGGTTCCTGTGGCAGTAGCATAATTCCTCAAGACCTATAAAAAAAAATAATTCAGCCATCAGAACAAAAACAAACTAACCCAATAGAGAATAAACGTGAGTTTCAGATGAGACAATAATATAGGAGTATATGATAAATTCCCAACAGAATGGACCTTCTCAGGACTCATGTAAACTAAGTGGAATGTTACCTAACCTTATTTTGCATCACCTAAGTATTAATTTTAATTTGGGGCAAATAATAATAAAGGAAAGATAAATTCAACAACAACAGAAAATCTTAGATTTACAAAAGATCACCAAAAATCAAGTAAATGATTTTCACAGATTACTGAATCTAATTCATTTTACGAGTTTTATAGAACAGATCGTTAATAATCGGAATAATAAGATATTATTATTACCTCAGAGGTTTGTTGAAGGGCTGGTATCTGAGTAACAAGTGCATCAGTTTGCAAAACCTTACTGATGAGTGCGAGTTTTGAACTGAACCGTCCAGACATTGCCATTAGAAACCCTAGATTGAGAGATATACACAGAGGTGAGAGAGAAAAAGAGTTCTACTTAGTTTGAGAAATTAGAGAAAATGAAAGAGATGTTATACGATAGAGAGTATTTATCCTAAGCAACCAGGAGTTGTTTTGTTAAGTCAAACTGTCCTATGAACCGACCCGACCCGATCCAGTACAAAACCTATGAGGTTTTTAGCTCTTGAAGTTAAAATGGCCATGTTTTGTGCTGGTGTTAAAGAGGTTTGTCTAAATTATGCATAATTGGTCTCTTCTAACTTGTCAACATCTTAAACAAATTCAAGCTCAAATTATCACAACATTGAAACCCAATCTATTGAATTATCTTCTAAGAACCTTAACACTCACAAAATACCCCAAAAATGCTCTTTTACTATTCAACCAAATGTATCAAAAACCAACTACACATGACCACTTCAGTTATACATATTCCCTCAAGGCATGTTCCATACTGCATGAATTTCGAAAAGGATGTGAAATTCATACATGTTGTGTAAAATCTGGTCATGGTTCTGATAATTTCATTCAGAACTCTCTTATCCGATTCTATTCAGATTACGGGGACGTTATTTCGGCTCGTCGTGCATTTGATGATATGTCATCTCCTGATATTGTGTCATGGACTTCAATAATTCAAGGGCTAGTTGAAAATGGATATGGAGAGGAAGCTCTTAAAGTCTTTAGATCGATTGATTGTAATCCTAATTCAATGACCTTAGTTACTGTTCTCTCAGCGTGTTCTCTATTAAGAGCTGTTAACTTGGGGAAATCCATTCATGGTTATAATATTAGGAACTCAGTTGGTGATGATAATTGGATCGATAATGTGTTATTGAATCTCTACTCTGAATGCATGTATACTGTTACTGCACGTAATTTGTTTGAATCTATGCGTAGCAGAGATGTTATCTCCTGGACTACAATGATCAGTGGTTATGCAAAAGCAATGTTTTATGACGATGCAATTAGTTATTTTCATATGATGATTCAAGGAGGAGAAACTAAGCCTAATGATGCTACTCTGGTCACTATTTTATCCGTATGCGTTTCAGTAGGATCTTCCAGTTTGGGACAACGGGTTCACTCGTACATGGAAGGGCGACATGATTTAATGATGGGCGGTTTCAGTCACTTATGGAATGCTTTACTGGACATGTATGTCAAATTTGGTAACATGGATATGGCTATTAAGGTGTTTAAAAGTTTAAGATGCAAGGATTTGTTTTCATGGACCATCATGATAAATGGTATGGCCAAGAATGGCCAAGGAAAACAAGCTATGCAGCTTTTCTCTTTTATGTTAATCAATGGCTTCCGACCTGACAGTGTCACTTTCCTTAGCTTGTTATCTGCTTGTAGCCATGGAGGGTTTGTAAAAGACGGATTCCGTTTCTTCAAAGCTATGAAAGACACTTATAAGATCATACCGGATATGCAGCATTATGCTTGTATTGTTGATATGTATGGTAGAGCTGGACTCTTATACGAAGCGGAAGCTTTTGTCAGGGAGATGCCAGTGGCACCAAATGGACCAGTGTTGACTGCACTCCTTAATGCTTATAAAATCCATGGAGATAGTGAGATGTGCAACCGCCTTGGCCAGATTATTATTACTACTAAAGGTGCAAGTTTGGGTTCTCTTAGGGCCTTGGCCAACATGTATGCCAGTGTAAATAGATGGTTTGATGCTAAGAATGTGGAAGACATGATCAGATGCACAGGGGTAAAAAAGACCCCGGGGTATAGCTGGGTTGAGGTGCATTGACAAATTCAAATTCAATCAACAAAAGTTGCAATTACTAAAAAAATCATCAGAAGGCTGGTACTGTGTTGTTCACGATGAAATTGCTATCTGTTTCAATAATCAGATTTTCAAAATTGTAGGCCTTTTTGATCTCTTGGGCCATCGATCATGTCTCTCCCTCACATCACAGGAAATTCGAGGTACCCAATGAAAATTACATTTTGCAACAATTAAAGCTACAACAAAGTGAGCTAGAATATACACATTAGCTTCTCCTTTAGTTTGTGAAACAAATTTAGAGGAGAACTAGCAATCAAGCCTTTTGTAGATGTCTGTATATGTGATTCAGTTACATCCATGGAGTCTTTGTTAAGCTCTTCAACAATGTGTTTCGGCTTAGAGTTCCTTGGAGAAGACGACTCTTGTTTTGTCATTATCTTAACTGGTTTTCCGAGTTTTGATTTGTCCTTCATTTTAGCAATTTCAAGAGCTTTATCACAAACTGGGAAACCCTGATCGTCCCAAGATTCCAGAATTACACCAGAACCTAAGCAGGTCTTTTCCTTGTAGAAGGCAGCAAATTGGCCCGCAGCTAATCCTTGATCGTCTTCACATAAATGGACAACAGCAACATCTTCCTGGCAGTCTTCACCTGGCTCCATTGTTATGCTGCAACTATAGAAGCTGGGCCCATGTCGTACCTGAGAATGTCTTACTTCCATTAGCAATCTAGAGTTTAGTAAAATTACTTGGATGATCAGAAGTCCTCGACATGATTGATTGATAGGTACAAACTAATTGAGATTTGTGACATAAGGTACAGGAGACATGCTAGACAGAAATTCATCAATATCTATGAGCATAGAGAGTCTAAGATTTCACCAAACGTGGCTGGAATAGAAGGTAGAAAATGAAGTTTTCTGCACCTTGCACAGAAGCTGGTCAAACTGGTCCACAGGTGGCCCATTAAGCCATTTCAGTGATCCAACACGGAACCTTCGCCTTCTTTTCTCAAAAGAGAAATAGTTTCTCGATACAAAGACTACATTGTTTCCAACATCCTTTTTGACAACATACCTGCAGAAGATGCAGGGTTCCATGGAAAATAACTATCTGTTAGCCCAAATAGGAATGTGAATACTCCTAAAAAATAAGCCTGAGAGTACTACAGTTGTCGCCTAACAGTCCACAATATATTCCCATCGAGATGCCTGATAGTTAGGGAAAACATACCAGGGTCCACCAGGGAGGCGTAGACCTTGGCGCTGACCAATGGTGTAGAACCAGAATCCCCTGTGTTTCCCTAGGAAATGTCCAGTCTCAGCTTCGAGTAAGATGCCCTCCCACTCCCCGATATGTCTTGCAACAAACTCGCTAAACTTTATCTATATTCCACAGAAAGGATGAAATTATACAACTGTTGCATACCGAAATAAGTTAATAAACAACAACAACAACAACCAAGCCTTTAATCCCAAACAAGTTGGGGAATTTTTATTTTTTTTATAAAGTAGCAACGACATCCATCAAAGATGAGACTGGCCAACAGTGGAAGCTTTAACTAATTCAACAACTGCCTAAAACTAACTCAACAGCTAATACAATCAGGAAAGTTAAATCATTGTAATTCATACAGATAAAACAATTTCAGAAAGTTGATTAGTTTGCACCCTCTCATGCTGCATCTTCCAGTTCAACCCTGAATGCATGAACTAAAGGCACACTGCTTGACATATAAATTCTGTAAATATATTAAAAGTCGACTTTCTGAGCTAAACCTGAAATGCTGGCAACAAAGAATCAAAAACTTTGAGCTCATTTCACAAAAGATTTTGTATTTGTATTGGAGAAGTTTCCATCACAAACATAGGGAGCAAATCGAAGAATGACAGGGAGTTGACAACTTTGAAGAACCTCTTCCTAAGCAAGAACTCATTAAAATGACTTACAGAAAAAAAGAAAAAAAAATTTACCTTCCCAAGAAAACATATTCCTTGTGAGTCCTTTCTTTCTTTGTTAGGAAGCTCCAATTTTGTAGCCAGCTTACGCACTTCGTCCTACAAAGATTCCACAATGCTGTAAGATTAACATAGTAGGATTAGGATCGGTTAAGGTCATCTCGTTAACACGGATGACCTATGAGCAACTGAACACTAGTAACAAGAAATATCAGTTATCAGATTCTTTTATAACCCAGGTTATGTGTATGTAAATGGTAAAAAAAGGCATAAAAGCTTATGTATTCATAAAGGTTCAAAAGATATGAGAGGTAGCTTGCATCTAAATCATGTGCTTCAATACAGCATAGGTTCACAACACTGGATAAAAAAAGAAAGAAAGATCCCTGCTGCCTTTGTGGTCTGATGAATACCTCTTTTCTCTTTTATGAAGGAAAACACTAGAGCTAGCAAAGGAAATAAATGCAGTCTTCTGCTTGGTCTTTGGTGAATCATGGTGCGATATACTGATTGCAGTCTCTATGTTAATAATCTCACATGAACAAAGATTTGGTGAAAATATGGTAACCAATACATAATACTTTACACAAATAATACTAGTGAGATAAGTAGCTTCAGAAATTTAAGGTTCCATAGGTTTGTTGAATATGTTAACAAGATAAACTGAAGTTTAGATCCATTCTCAGAAAAAAATGCATATTTCACTTATTATAATTAGATAATACGCAACCAAACCCGAATTTAATCCAAGGAGTGGTTACTTTCTAACAATGAAATTCCATTTCCTAAATTATCTGTCTCTGCAACTAAAATCACCATTATTTGAACAGAAGAGAATTATGTGCCAAAGTTAAAATTTCTAACCTTTGGGATGCATCCAAGAGGAAAAATAAGTTGTCTAAGCTGCCCCTGTGAAAGATGAGAAAGAAAGTATGTTTGATCCTTGACCTGAAAATCCAAAATGTTCTAGATAAGTACACAAGTCTCATAAAAGTCCCCCACTTCTCGGTAATTAAACAAAAGCATGTCAAACTAAAGGAAGAAACAAAACGACACAAGTGATTTTCAGGGAAAATAGTATCAGAATCACGAAACTAAGATCAGGAGAAATTAAAAAATACCTAAGCATGAACCAGGTAACGACTAATTCAGCAGCAACAATTTACATTACTTTTCTCTTTGTTTAGGTAACAAGAAATTAAACATAATTCAAGGATGTACTGAAGGCCAAGTGACCAACCACGAGTACAAAATTGCAAAACTACAACTAAAGAAAAGAGTAAATGCAACAGACAAACTCGATTTTTCTTTTGATTTATAGTAGCTGAAGTTAATACAACCAGTGCACTACGCTTTTATCTAGTAAGCTATGGTTTAATAATTCTCTAAGTACAAGTTTAAGAGAATTGAACTTTGAAGTTCAAACCAAAAACATTTAGGTGGCTTACAATATTTGTTTCAAGCTTCTAGTTGGATTATATCACATGCCCGTGAGACCCCAAAATTTATCCAAATTTCCTGTGTCACGACGACACTCCAACAAAAAAATTCAAGCCGTGTTGATACGTATTGACATGGATACGCGTGTCAGATACGTCGGATACGGCTCTGTTACCGAGAAATATATTTGACAATTTAAAAGACATTAGTTACTCTAAAATTTGATTATTACTATGTTTGTTAGGATATTCTCTGACAAACCTTATTAGCTTCCTTGAGAAGCTTTTATCTTTGTTGAAAAAGATATTTTGTAAGCTTTATCTTAAGTAATAAGCTTTAAAAATTTGGTTAAAAAGATACTTTTTTAGCTTTTATCTTTAGTAATACAAAGATACTCTCTATATATTTTCACTCGCTATCTATGTTAGCCTACTTATCTACTTTGTGTATACCGTGTCCCCGTTTTCTAGTTTTTTAAGTTGCCGTGTCAAAGGGACGTACTGGAACCGACACCGTGTCCATGTCGTTGTAACACAACAAATTTCTGTAAGTATCTTTTTACGCCTATATAAGAAACACCACAACTATAGATAACACAGCTCAATGAGAGTGGGAGAAAGAGTTTTGGATATATATAAAGATGAAAGAGAATGTGTGAGTGAACCCAGTAGTTAGAATTCCCATAATTAACATTGCCTGCCAACATATTGACTTGATAATCAGGCAAAATTTTAGCATCTACATACAAGCTGATGGTTTGTAAAGATAAAGTTTATGAGATAAAAATCTAGAAATAATGCAGCAAATGAATAAATTGCTTAGGTACCATGTCCCCTGATAATTCTAGGCGGGAAGGTCCATTTGCTTCATATGATGAATGAATCACTCGTGCATAATGTCCAGAAGCAACATAATCAAAACCCAGAGTGCTAATAGCATCCATGAAAGCGCCTGAAAGATAGATATAAATCAGAGACAGCCAATGGATGTTGTACTCTTCAAGTAGTAAGGTGAGCTACATACCGAACTTAATTCTAGTATTGCAAAGGACATCGGGGTTGGGAGTTCTACCACATCGATACTCCTCGATGATGTAAGACACCTGAAATTTCAGAGAAGACAACTCCTTCAAAAGGAACTGGTAATGATAGATCAAGCTAAATGGCATACGGTAAAATGAGTGTATATCCATACTGTGAAACCATAAAGAACTAGCGAAAGCACAACTCTGACAGATGAAATACATTACCACATTCTTCCAGTATTCATCTGTTAGATGGACAACTTCCAAAGGCACATCAATCTACATAACAAGTAAGGAAAAAACGAGTAAGGAATGCAAATACATAGACATGATCTTCTAGATCAATTTGTACAGTTTAAATTTTAAATGCAAATACGCAGAAAATCAGAGAAATCAAAATGTTATGAAAACATACAAGGTAAAAACTGCTACCTGATTACAAACAGCTTCTGCATACTTCAAGTCTTCATCCCATGGACAAGCTGACCAAAAATTTTCATAATCTTCCTATAATAAATCAAAAAAGTGTCAGAAACGAATGAAGAATACTGAAACGCTGAAAAGGATTTAATTGGGTAGAAGAAACCCAGATCACAATGCTTGTAAGAAAATATGATATTTAGCTAAATAGGAGTACAAGATAATCAAAAAGTGTAACCCGGAAAATTTTCTTCGCACAAAATTAACAGGAAACAAATATCAAAATGCATTACCTGAAACCATATTTTGAGGTAAAACGCTGTGCAAGAATGTCCAGCATGGTGGAGAAGACGAAGAGCAACACTACTATCAACACCACCACTAAGAAGAACAGCGATTTTGCGTGATTTCCCAGGCATCGAACATGACATATATATTTCGAGTTCTTCATTAACACTGGTAGAATTGAGAGAAATTTGTGGCTCTGTAGAAGAAATTGAGACAGAACTAGTGAATTTTCTAGGGTTATTGGATAAGTGAAATCCTTTGAAAGGGAGAAGTGAAAGGGAATACAAATATTTTAGATTGTTAGGGCTTTTGATAGAGAAAATGTTTAGCAGAGGTAGAGCTGCTGCTGCCATTGCTTGTATTTCCTATCTGTTTTTGGTACTCCATGGCAATCTTTTTAGGTATGGATTGGCTTGTACAGGGAGAAAAATATCGTTGACAGTCTTTGACCGAATTTTTGCACGTGGATGGTCTTCGAGGTGTGGCTTGAAAAATGTTATTCCCCGTTTCTAAAAGAACTCTGGGGTATATTCCAGTAGAGGAATTTTTCATATGAGGACCGAATAAGATTATTAGTTATAAATTTTAAAAATCATTTACCCAATATATTTTCATAATAGTTAAATTATTTTTGTTTAATTAATAATAATTAATCTAATTAACTAATATATTAGTTTAATAATAATTAATTTAAAATAATGTTATACTTATTCAAATCAAATCATATTTTTATATGTTTGTTTTGGTGAAAAAAAAAGAAAGAAGAAGAAAAAAAATAGAATTTTTTGGAGATTTTGAAAAACCCTAGATTTTGATTCACTTAACTAAAATGAGTGATGCTAGTGAGAAATTTGAGGTGGGTGAATCCTTGAACGATAACCAAACCAAATTTTACAAACACATTGATGGAGAATCTCAACCAAATGGAGAAACTAGCCGTCAAAGTGAAGATTCAATGGCCGGGAGTAGTCAGGTTACCTCTAACTTAAACTCTTTGTATTTTTATGGCTCAAATTTGATGAAATTACGTTAAAAAAATATGATTTTTTTGTGATTCAGGCAGGTTTACGGTTGGGTTTTCTTCTTAACCCAACCGTAAAACTTCTTTACGGTTAGATTTGAGAACTAATCTAACCATAACTGAATTTTCATGGCAAAAAACTCAATCGTAACTTTTTTACGGTTGGGTTTTAGCATCGAACTCAACCGTAACTCATTATGTGCATGGGTATTTATTGCTATTTATTGCATTAGTTACGGTTGGGTTCGACCAATAATTTCAGAAAGTAAAAAAAATTAACTTAAAATTTTTGGCAACTTTTCCCTGGGTTACAAGGCGGCTCTAATCAACTTAAAATAATCATCCTGAACTTTAAGTTATGCTAACAAAGTAACCAATATAGTCATTTTGAATGATTTTCCAATAAGCTCGTTACCCTATAGGTCTCTTTGTAGTCAAATTTTAGGCTTAGGTTCGTGTTAGGTAATGTGTTCCTAAGGCGGGCAAGAAGGAAACGGTGATGAAATCCGAGTCCTTATCTTATATGGCCAGTCCTTGCCCTTTACTAGAAAATTAATTCCGTATTCAAGTCCTCAACATATAAGCATTACGAAGGAATACAGAAAACCCACTGACAGGGGATTCGTGGGTGGTTAGAGTCTTACCTCCCGTACCAGACGGGGGATGAATCGGTTGTAGTCGACTCAGGCCACCGACTCCTATGTCAGTGTACGAACCCGAGGGGCCGAGACAATATCGTAATTGTCGTCCTTCCCTGTTACAGTTTATATTTAAATACCCTTGGTAGGGTTTAAATAAAATAAAATAATAAAGTTCAAAAGTCCAAAGTCCAAAGTCCAAAAATAAGAAAAAATAAAAATACCTAAAATAATTACAAAAATAATAAGAATTTCCTAATACAATTTTCTAAAACGAAAAATAAAAACCCTAAAAAAATAATTAACTAAAAAAATAATAATAATAATAAAATCTTGTCTTCTTTTTCCGTTCTTTTAGCTTTGTCTTTGACTCCAAGTCTTTAATCAATTAATAGAATCTTTCGCTCCAATTTCTTTTTGATCCAAAACCTGTAATACAAAGAAAATACCCAAAAACGTAAAATAGAACAAATAAAAATAAATAAAATAATAATCTAACTAAACTAATTAACCTAAAAAAAATAATCTAAAAACAATTCTAAAAACAAGTCCGCGTCGGCGGCGCCAAAAATTGATGTAATTTTTAATAATGGTAAATAGAGTGTCGTTCTCTCAAACTTGTGAAGCCTGATTTTAGATTTTAATAAACTAATTTTAAACTAAAAATATACACAAAATATAAATATAATATTTACAACAAAGTTGAGAGAAAACTGAGGCTAGGTTTCCACTATTTTTCCAATTTTTATAATGATTAAATTCAATAATTATAATCATGCAATTCTAACTTTTAGTTTGATTCTAAAATGTTGCAATAAGTAAATTCTTAAAGTAACAATTGTATAACAAAAGCATGGAATATCTAAACCCTAGGCAAAGCATATACCATCTAACGAAATCACAATTGCTCTATAAAAATTATTAAATCAATTTTTAATTAAGGCAAACAATCATAAAATAATTGCATAAATTAATTAAATAACATTACCACATAATTTTTGGAAAAAAGTAGCTTCCACCGTCGCCTCAGAGATGGGGTTCAGCTCCTCATATTTTTCATTTGCTCAGAGTTATAATTCAATGCTCAAAATGTTCACAAATGATTAAAAATAAGAAAAATAGAGAAAACGGTGAATTAGAAACGATTATATGCGTTACAGATTCACTGTTACAGAGGGTCTGAAGAACAAATGTTGCTGATTTGAAATAATCGTTGCAAACAGGATGAAGATTTTGTTGCAAACTGGATGAAGATTCCGTCGCCTTTCGGTTGAAGCTTCTGTCGCCTTTTCCTGTTCTTCGTGCACCAGCAGCAGCAGAATCTCTGGATTGATTTTTCGAGCTTCTCTGCCTCTATGAACCTTACCCTAAGCTTCCTCTCCTTCTCTGATGCTTCGACGCCTCTTTTTATACTTCAACACATCAAAAATCTCCAGATATTGTCATTCACAGGAAAATAATACCCGATGAATTTTTTCTTCAATTTCTGATGCGATTCTATTCTCTGTATCTCTGAGTATCTTTTCATCCTCTCTTCTAGCAATAAATGGTGATGAGATACTAGTTATGGGAAGATATTCTCCCATTCAAATAATTTCCGAGAATATCTTCCTCGAGAGAGAGAAAACAATATTTCCTTGGAATCATGCTTTGATTGATTTCTCTTCTGATTTTCACGCATCTTCTGGTATGAAATGATAATGTAAATCATTCTCTATGATTTTTAGCCCAAAAATCACGTGAAAACTATACCCAGAATCTCAACAGAGTATAACCAAATTTTCCCGCCATTGCATTTTACTTTGAATTTGGGCATGGGTGCCCAAATCCAAAGTATGGGTGCCTTAATCAATTTGGGAGGGTGCCTTTAACAAAATCTCGGGTTCCTTTAACACTTTTGATAATGGTGTTTCTAGCACTTTTAAGCCCACTTTTTCCATATTTATTTATTCCACCAAAGTATCTGCAATTAGATAAAATCACAATATTAGCACAAAATCAAGCTCTAGCAATGAACAAATTAAGGACAAATTAGACACCAAAACGTGTCTATCAAAGATACTGCGGATCACTATTTGAACGACTTGGTAGGTTATAGATAAATTGTTAATTCCTTTGGACAATATTGCTAAGTCTTTTTTTTTCTCTTTCTAGCTTTGTGTTATTGGACCATGTAGACATGGGAAAAGAAAGACAATGCAAAACAATGGGCTAGAGAACATGGCAAACGTATCATGTGTGTGATTGTTTGTAATAATCAAGTGAATGAGCGTCGCTTCCAAATGGTTTGCGAATGTATTGGATTCCATACAAGTCATGTGAAGAAGGGTGCCGAGTTTGTAGGAAAGACGAAGAGGAAGAACACTACTTTCACTAAGAAGAGGGGATGCCCTTTCAAGCTTCAATTAGAAAACAACAAGGAAAATAAGTGGTTTTTATCTAGAGTTGTATGCGGTCGTCACAACCACCTACCACCGAAGAGTTTGTTAACGCATCCTTATGCGGCATGGTTCACCGATGAAGAAAAGGTCATCGTAAATTCCATGACCCAAAAGCGGGTGAAACCCATTGATATCCTCGGACACTAAAAGCAAAGAAGCCCAAAGAATATATCTACTTTGGAGACCATCTATAACGCAAAAGCCAAGTTGAAGAGTGAAAAATGGCAAAAAAGGGACCAAATTCAACAACTTATGTACTTGGGAGAGAAGCACAACTACACTATATTCCATGAAGAAGATGAGGATAAAGAAATAAAGCATCTTTTATTAGCTCATCCCGAGTTTATGAAGTTAGCACGATGCTCCCATCAAGTGCTTCTAATGGATTGCACGTACAAAACTAATAAGTATCATCTCCTGGTCTTGAATTTTGTCGGGCAAACTTCTACAAAGTCCCCGTTTAGTGTTGTCTTTTGCTTCTTGAGGGACGAGCTCGAAGAAAGCTATGTGTGGGCATTGGAACAAGTCAAATTATTCTACGTGGAAGGATATACCCCTAAGGTGATTATCACCGACAAAGAACAAGCCTTGATGAATGCAATAGCAAGGGTCTTCCCGGATGCTCATAATCTTCTCTGCACGTTCCACTTGTGGAACAATATTCAAACCAAGTGCAAACCGATTATTCGGCCAACAAAGAAAAGCGAGATGGATAAAATTAAGAAATTACCGGTACCTCAACAAGAAAAGGCCAAAGAAAAATTCGAGGAGGATGACAAGTTGGCGGAACTAAAACGGGCTAGTTTCCAAAGGGAGTGAAGTATTTGAATGACAAGTTAGGCTTGTATTAGAGAAACTATCCAAGTGTTGTGAAGTATTTGATGGACCATTGGTTGAATCCGCACAAAGAGAAGTTTCTAGCGGCGTTTACAATATAAGCATTTTGATAACCAAGTTACAAGTACCGCAGAGTCATCTCACAACTGATGAAGAAGAAGCTTCATAGTTGTGATGGTGCGTTTGTTACAGTCTTCGAAGCTATGCACGATTATTTCCTCTATGACCTTGATAGAGTTAAGGAGAATTTTGAAAGAAGTCGCAGTAGATAACACCTCCAATATAAAGACGACCCATGGCTCAAGGGAATTTCTTATAAGGTGTCGCATTGCGCAATTGATAATATAATGTACGAATTTAATCATTATAGGTTGGGAAACTTGCATGGAGAAGAAGAGCGTGTTTGTCCAAACATGTCAAGTTTGGGACTCCAATGTCGCCATTTGATGGCCAAGTACGAATAAGACGGTGTGATCCGAATTCAAGATATTGATCCGTTTTTGGCAACAATTGTCTTTCAATGAACCCATCGTCGAGCAAGACTTTGGTGGATCATTTGCCGATACCGATATTGGAAAAGATCTAGCCGAGAAATACTCCACATTAAATAGGACGCAAAGGAAAATATGGTTGATTAAGTTGAGCAACTTCGTGTTTCCACACACAAGGTACGATGTCAAGGAACCAACTAAAGGGAAGAGAAAAGGTAGGCCTCCTACAAAACAAAAGAGGGTTGTATTGCGAAAGAAAGCGAGGGAATTGTTGGAAGAATCAAAGAAAAGAGAACCTTCGGGTTTTGAGCATTTGTAAAAGGAATATGAAGCAGAGGATGAGGAGGAGGAGGATATTCAAGGTAGAAACAAACAAAGAAGAAGTCAAACGGAACTAGGAGGACCAAACCGTGAAAATGATAAAGGAAAACGTCCCAAGATTCCCTCTCAAGAAGAATAAAAAAGCTCAATTACCAAAGTTGGTGCCAGGGAAAAGGTCTGATATTTCGCTCCAAACAAAAATCAAGAAAAATAGTTGAGGTGAAGCAAAATAAACGGGTACTTGAAGAATCGCAAATGACTCAATCAAGTGTTGGGGTTGAGTCGATCAATGTTCTCGCCAATCTAAACTCAAGAAGAGTTAGTATGAAAGTATTAACGAGAAGCCAATTGCATACCAAAGGAAATACATCATTGGTTGAAGAGACGCATACGATCCGGGTTGCAAAAGTATTGATGCAAGCACCATATAATTTATCAAGAGATAAGTAAGGTAAAATTGTCCGAACCGAGCATATTATATATGATAATTATTTTCTATATTTTCTGGATTTTGTTCGTGAATACATAAAGGCCACCGACGATGTTGCCGGCGATGGTAATTGTGGTTACTATGTGTTCATCGAACAATTCGGATCTTTTAGCGGAGCAAAAGAGTTGGGTTGGGACGAATGCACTTATGTACGACATAGATGTGTGGTTGAACTACGTTCTTACCCGAGATTCTTCAAGGCAATGATGGCATCGGGAGAACCGGAAGAACAAGAGTCGAAGTTAAACGAGAAGTTCGTTGCATTCGAATGACGTTTCATAGGCAACAAGAATTCGTCAAGCGACTATTGGATGTGCATGCCAATATGTGACCAAATACTCGCCAACGCTTTCAATTGCGTCATCCATTATTTCTCAATTGGATATAGTCTTACATTTGCACAACAAGAACAACCTTTGTCGAACAATTGTCTAAGAGAAGATGTGTGATGGAAATGGTGCAAATGTGCCATTTTGTCGGTCTCAAGTTGAAACAAGGAATCCCATTACCCCCATTAAGGGTTGGATACGATGGCGAACTCCCTAGGTTTTGGTGTAACTGGTTCGAGCAAAATTTCGAACTTTGGACTGCATTACAACTATCGAAGAAATCCTTCACATAAATTATTTCTGACTCGGACTCGGAATGACAATATAGATATATATTATATGTAATATTGGTAGTGAAAATATCATATGTATTTTAAAGGGAAAAAATTATGAATTAAGTATTTTGTTGAAATGATTTTGCCTCTATTAGTCTTTCAGCAAGAAAATTTACTAACCCAGGTTCATTTATGGTTGGGTTTTGGTTTAGAAACATAACCGTAAATAAGACTTGAAAGAAAATATGTTGATCAAGCCCAATTTACGGTTGGTTCGACCTTTAAAACCCAACTGTAAATAAGACTTGTACAAAGTATGTGGATTAAGCATATTTTACGGTTGGGTTTGACGTTTCAAACCCAAACGTAAATGAACCTGAAAAGACACATTTTAAATAAACACCCCTTTCTCATCACTTAGACCACATTACAACCCATTACACCATTAAACCATTATATAGATAATTGAAATTACCACCAACTAAACCACATGACATTACAAAAGTACTAATTAATAGGTTTGCGAGTGAGGAAGAAGTCCTTTAAGATTTGGTAATGAGGTAGGTATTGAAGAGGCCAATTTTCCATCTTCTCCATTGCTGAATAGATCTCTCTAAAACCTCATCGTCAGTTTCACCTCTAAGTCGTGGTTGAACGATAATACGAACTAATGCCATAAATTCTTTAACTTGTTTGAGTATAGTATCACATCGAAAAATCAACTTGACGTGATCACGGTTATAAGGGTTACCGGTTTTAGAACAAAAGTTTTCATAGATGGTTTGCAAATAACTCTAACTCATTATACCACTTTGCCTTCGTTCTTCCCCTCTTTTTGGATAACATAGTACATAGTTGCGGTAAATACATAAATCTTCATCCAAAGTAAAATCAGGATCTTGAACCCCAGGTTGAGCCGTAATCTAGTATATTATAGTGATAGTTTAGTTGGAGATGATTGATGTAGAAGAAATGTGCAGTTTCTTAAAAAATAAGATGGGTTTGATATATACTCAACCATTCCTCTTTGTTTCCTTTAGGAAAAAGATGTGTAACGACTCTATTTTGAAGAAAAAAAGTCATTTAAGGTTCCAACGACTCTATTTTCAAAACAAATAGGGCTTCCAAAGTGAAACAAAAATTGAAAAAAACATTTATAGTTGGTAAAAGGAAGCAAGAACCCAACCGTAAGTCTGTGGAAAAAAGAATGACAGTTTTACGGTTGGGTCCGCACACTCAAAACCCAATTGTAAACCTGGGAACCAAATTTCTGTCAGTTTTACGGTTGGGTTTGGAGGATCCAAAACAAACCGTAAAACTGGGAACCTATTTTATGTCAGGTTTACGATTGGGTTTTTGAGCCCCAACCCAACCGTAAATTTTCCTGAACCTTTTTTTTTGCATTTCCTTTCACTCTAAATTTGTGAAAATAAACCCAATTTTTAAACTTATTCATCCATTATAACTCAAATGAAGGTAAATTGGGTCATTCAATCAAACAAAAAAAAATAAAAAATGCAAGAACAAGTCTTATTTTTGTGGGTTCAGGAAAAATCACGGTTGGGTTTGGAGTTTCATATCCAAACGTAAACTAAGTAGTCATTTACGGCTGGCATTGGGATGAAAACTCAACCGTAAAAAATCCTTTCTAGCATTGAATTTAAGGTCAAATTTGGGTTCAAAAATCGAATTTTTAACTTATTCATTCATTTTAACTAGATTTAAGGTAAATTGGGTCATTCGATCAAAAAAAACCGCAAGTGTTTGAATTTCTTTTTAATGGTTCAGGAAAATTTACGGTTGGGTTTGGGCTTCAAAACCCAACCATAAAATTGTGTCTTCTGATTTACCGATTGGTTTTGGTTTGAGTTCAGGAAAAAGTGAAAGCATCAATTTCACTCCTTTTCTTTGCTATCTGAACTTTTTTTCGTTTTAACTAAGTATCGGTGAATCTGAATTTCTTTCCTATAGGACCAGTAAAATCAGCGTTCCACTCTGTCTATAGAGCCAGGTCCGGAAAGCGGTCATAGACCCATGCCTATTAAGATAACAAATATTAATATAAGAGAATGCGCAAATTTTTTTGTAGTTAAACATTGAAATTCACCCAATAAGTTACCTGAAGAATACCAGTATTCCCGGCAATCTCAGTACCTCCAACCCTTGAAGCTTTTCTAAGGTTGACAAGTAGGTAAGCGAGGGTAGCAGTGCCCCATAAATATTCATGCGTCTTCTGGAGATCCTTCAACCACTGTAGAAAGTGAGCATTCACCCTATTTCCCGAATTGTCAGCGAAGAAGATGGTACCAAGCATATACAACAAATACACTTTGGTTGTACACGTAGCTCTAGTTTCATCTATCATGTCCCCATAATTTTCCATTTGCAGGGTTCCTCCAAACTTCTCCCTCAGACTAAGCAACAAGATTTTGTTGCTTTTCACCCGGTTTATCTCCGGCAGCCAGTTTAAACTCTAACTCGGCTTCTGTCCTCTCCGATCCAAGTGTATCTTTAACAAGGACACAGAGATCACTCCAAGATATATTGTTGTCAAAATCTTCATACACAACTTTTCCTTCAACTTCTAAGTCAAAAATTGACTTGACATCATCCGGCGTTATTGTCGTCTCGCCGAATGGGAGATGAAACGTATCGTTTTCAGGCCAATAGCGTTCCCTGAATATTGTGAAGGTAACACTATCATATTCGAACATGGAATTGGTAATTCCGGGAGCTAACCCTGGATCATTTACGAGATCATGGACGGCTTCACATTCTTCAACAGCTAACGACCAATGTTGAGCCCTTTGACTAAAGAATTTCTTCATGGCCTGTGTATGATCCTACAAATAATAAAAACAATCTTTTTTAACCAAAATCATACCAACAAGTTATAATTTGAAGTTAAATTTTTTTTTTTAACAAAACAAGAGAAGTTTTTAGATTATTACCCTAGTCTCAGCAGCTTTGGCATCCCATGAATGCGGATAACCAAATAATATTGCAGATTATTTGGGGCCTCACTCCAAAGTATGCCATTCTTCTTCTTAGGCAACAACACGTCTTTGCCTTTGGGAATATGCTTGCCTTTCGGTGAAGGTTTGTTCCTTGGCTTTCTTTCTTTTACTTGAGGTTGAGGCGAAGCAACAACCATTTGTTTACCTTTGCCTTTATCGACAAATTGTTCTCCGCCCGTCTCTTCTTCATCATCATATTCTTCCTCTTGTGGTGGTTCTCTAATCTCAAGTGCACCTCCATTCACCACCGGTTGATCTTTGAAGTATTGGAAAACATGGGATTCCTCTTGAGGTAGTACATTCTGACTAGAGCTACCACTCCCTACATCCAAATTATTTTTCTTATTATTGTTCTTTTTCAATCCTTTATTATCTACCCCTAAATAAACATCATGGCGAGGGGTGGGAGTGTGATCTATTGGTGTTAAGTTGTTACCCCTCTTGTTCTTGGCTTTTGCCCTATCCTTATTCCTATAATATACAAGAAATACAATTGAAATCACAAGTTAGATAATTTCCAAACAATTCAACAAAAAAAACTCATATCTGAAAACTCATGATTTATTACGGTTGGGTTACAACAAACGAACCCAAACATAGACAAATTTACGGTTGGGTTTTGAGCATCGAACCCAAACGTAAAAAGATTTACGGTTCAAAACCAAAACGTAAAAGAAACCAAAAAAACAAGTTGAGCTATCAAGGAAATTTACGGTAGGGTTTTGACTTTCGAAACCAAACATAAATTGAATTACGGTTGAAAAAACCCAAACGTAAAAACCAAATTTTTTATTACTGCAAGTGAATTTACGGTTGGAATGAGAATCGAACCCAACCGTAAAATGTCATCTTCACCTTCATTATTTAAGTTTACGGTTGGGTTTTGAAATAATCTAAACATAAAATTAAAAAACCCAGTTACGTTTGGGTTCCAAACCGTAAGTTCTTCATAACTTGTATTTCTTCCAATGCCATTGTACTGCCCATTTTAGGGCATAAACCACAGCATGGATCTCTGCCATATAGCTAGTCATCACTCCAAGGCCAATACATTGTGCACCGAGAACCGCACAATCAGCTCCTAGCAGCGGAGCTACAGTTGAGCTGCTTAGGGCCGGTAGATCCCATGCTGCGCTGCGGGTGGGACCTTTGGTGCCCTTGATGCAGTTGGTTCAGTTAGCTAATTAGCTGAAACTGCAAGCCCATTTAAATCGAATTTTAAAGTCCAGAAAAAGAGAGATAAAGAAGGGGGTGCCTGGAGGCAGCGGATCGTGCCCTGGAGGCAGCGGCTTGTGCGAAGGAGGCCCAGGCGGATCGTGCCCAGGAGGCAGCGGCTTGTGCGAAGGAGGCCCAGGCGGATCGTGCCCAGGAGGCAGCGGCTTGTGCGCAGGAGGCCCTGGAGGCAGCGGCTCGTGCGGTTGGATTTTGAACAAAACCCAAGCATTAAAAATTCTGGAACCCTAATTATTATTTTTGAAATTAATAATTCTAACACATTACAATCACAAAAACAAGAAAAATAACATGGGTTCTTGTCGAAACATACTTCATATACACCATTCGTTTTGGTTGGGGACTTTGATTGGCTTCACCACCGATTTGTTCTTCATTTTCTTGATTAGGTTGGTTTGAATCTTTTGGTTGATTTTAATTGTCATCACTGCTACCTTCATTACCTTTAGTAGAATTTGTCATCTTTACTATAGTGTTTGATCGACGGTTATAAATTTTTCAAATCGACGATTAATCGAAGACGACTAATTTCAATGGAGAACAAAATGGGGAGAAAAAGAGTTTAAATGGAGAAGAAGTTGTCTTCTACGGTTGGGAGAGATGAAGAGTTTAATTAGAATTAGATAGTTTATTTATTTATTTTAGGTTTTAATAGATTGAAGGGGAAAAAGGACTTTTTATAGATGAAAGGGTAATGTAGACATTTTATTATTGGTGTAGGATATCCCCTATCCAACTATTTAATTACCCTTAAACCTAGAAAATCCCCTCTATAGAATGTATAAGCCCCTACACGAGGGTTCTTCTAAAAAATAGGTTTGTTTGGTTTTGCACAGGAAATAAGAAAACCAATCATTTGAACTATTTTTTTATGTTTTTTCCTAATTTATCCTTAAGGAAAAAAGTGATCCCCTTGATATTTTAAAGAGAAAAACAGGTGAGAGAAATGGTCCCCCTAAGAGTAACTCTAGTGGGCATTGGCATTTTAGCCAATATGCCAAGCCACGTGGCTTGACAAACTCAATTCTCCATAGTGGAAGAATTGGCAAATTATCCAAGTAGACCCAATTTTTGCATAAACAAATATTTATTTTAGTTGGTAAGTCAGTTTTTTATATAAAAAGATATTTTTTTAAGTTAAGTGGGACTGATTTCTATTTCAAAATCAATATATATATATATATATATATATAAAATAAATTAAAATAACTAAATTTAATATAAAACTATTTTACTCGGCCTATGTTGAGCCGTTCGTCTCAACACGAGACGATGCTCGGCTCAACATGAGTCGATCGTCTCATGTTAATTTGATCGACTCAACATAAGCCTCGCTTGGCAAACTCCTACAAATACCCATCTGTCAAGCGAGTTTTTATGTTTTCCCATCCCACTGTGTGGTGGTAATTGGTAAATTAGCCAAAACGTCCACCCCACTGGAGTTTCTCTAACTTGCTAAAAGAGAGAGATGTGGTCCTTATTATGGGAAAAATAGTAAAGTTACAGTATTTGACTTGCCATTTATGGAAACCTGCCTATTTTTCTTGATATACGCTTAAATGTAAACATTGTCTATTTTTTAGAAACTGAGGGAGTAATATGGCTAAGAGCATCTCCAATAAAGTGTATCCATCAAAATGAAAATGAGGTCACCTCGAATTTTAAAGTTTTTTTTTTGAAAAAAATTGAGTTTGGATGAGAGTATCTATTTTTAAAAATTCTCATCCATGCTCATTTCATGTATTTTAATATGGGTGTATTAGAGTGGGAGTTATAAGGATACTAAGAAATCTTAAAAACACCTAGTTTTCAATTAGGATTTGTTTGGAATCACTAAATACCCATGATATTCAAATTGAATTTTTTAAGATTCCACAGATATCCTAGGTATTCAATTTACTTAAGATTTCTTAGGATAGTAGATGGCTCAATATATATAAGGAGTTTTAAGGATAATTGTACCCAAAACATGTATTTTTTATCTTCTATCAATCTCAACCCAAACCATAAGAGTTTCATGGATTCTTAAGGATAATATAATATTATTTTTATGTATACTATGTTTCTCAATTGAAACATAACATTTTTTTCCCATGGATTTATAAGATGATGATGGTCATGAGTTTCTCTTTTAGAAATAACTTTCTCCTTTATTAACTTGCTCATTTCCTCTTCTATAATTATTGTATTTTTTTCTCATTCATCTCCATATATTGCAATACCCTTGTTAAATTACCTTTTTAAACTTTGTCATTTGACCCAGAATATAAAAACTTTTACGAACCTTTTTTTTATGTACTGTAACTTTTCTTTTGAAAAATTATTTTGTATTTGGAAATCTGTTTTATTCTATATAAATCCAAATTAATCTGAATTCAAACCATCAAAATCCAAAATTATATCTCCATAAGAATATATGATTCTTTTAAGAAACCTTATAAATCCATTAGATTCGGGCAAAAATTTAATTTCATTATATCCATATAATCTTGATCAAATACACCCCTATAAGTGTTTAAAACTGTTATTTGTTAATTGTTCTTATAAAAATATAACAACTGAATACATACCCAAACTCTATTGGAGATTGTTTTTGAAACATAAAGATATGTATAAATTTTATGTGGGTCATACTAATAAAATTTGCTTTTAATTAATCTCCACCTAGGATACATATCCAAACACGATTAGAGATGCTCTAAAATCTAAATACGTTATCCACATTAGTGTGCAGCGTGAACACTTTTATTTTGGAGTCGTGTTTGTCAGTTGAATGTGCGTGTTCCCGCCTCGGACATATCGGTAACACTGACACCACATGCAAATATATTAAAACCAGTGTTTCAAGGACATGACCGGCCGGTCCAACTAGTAAACTAGTAGAAAAAATGGATTGGTTCACCATTGACCCAATAACTTTTTCAAAAATTATGGTAAAATCGATGAATCGAATGAACTATCTGATCTAACCAGCGAACCATTTGACCCAGCTGGGTTACCGGTTCACCTGATTGCTTATACATAAATTTTTTTCTTTTTTTAAAAAAATTATTTTCTCTGTATAATACCTTCACAAAATCAAAAGGTATTAGTTTATTTTGTTTTCCTTCGTGAGAAACTGTCAGTGTGTCTTTCATTTCAGTTGGTTTAATTTCAATTGTTCTTTTCTTTTCAATTTTCTTGTTTCAATTTTATCTTTTCCATATCTTCAATCATATTATTAATTTATTCCGTTGAATTACTGAGATTATAGATATAGCTAGACAACTAGTTTTACTTGAACTTTGACGTTAATAATACTTCTGAAGACACTAATTACTCTATGATTATTATTATTTTATCGATAATTAATTCATCATTTTAATCGTGATAAAAACCCAAATATCACACATCATCTAACTAGATCAACAAGAGCAAGTCCTCATGATTAATCTGATGATTGATCATGATCGTATTCCTCACGGTGATGTATTCATCATCATTGTTATTATTAGGAATGAATATGTTCTGACAAAACAACAACAAAAATGCACTAGAAGAAGTAGCCGCAATGGATATGAACGGTTGTGATGCATTATGAGGTAAACAACTATTACTCATGAAGTGGTTCATCCTACCAGTCATGATGTGCTGACAATTGTGGTGTTAATTTTACGGTTATAAACTTAATCTTTTAGAGGTTGTTGATGTTTCAGAGGTTATTTAGCTACTTAATTATTTGACCCAGTGACCCTGGCCCAGTGACTTTACCGGTTCAATGTTCGGTCCGATTTTTAAAACATTGATTAAAACTAGTTTTTTCTCTCGTACCTATAACTTTTATTTCTCATAAAACTTTGCGATAATAGAAACGAACGTCGGTTAAATTTTCTTCTGCTCGAATCTGCAATTTTGGAGCTGATCTAAGAAATTCTTCTCCTATCAATCTTCACTTTGCTTCTTCCTTTCCACTTTTACTTATTTCGGGTTTTTGTGTTTAGTTAAGATTTAGTTGTATTTATCTTTAAGATCAAATCTTATACCGTTGTTTCTTATTCCTTGAACAAGACTACTTGAAATACTAGTCGGGTTTTAAATTTCAGGGATTTTTATTATGAGTTTATTGATAAAGTCGGTCAGAACAACATCAGTAACATCTGCAAACCTTCAAAGTCCACCAACACCGTGAAAATCTCCAAAAACACCATCAACAACAATATCACCAAAGACACCAGCAAAATAAAGATATAAAAAGACTGATTTTGACGAAGCCTCAGACCGATTCTTACCGATTTCGTCATAAGATAACTGATTTTGTTTATCTTTGTTTCTTTTTTACTGATTATTTGAAAAAAAATTATCGACATTTGGTGGGATGATCTATGGACCATTATACTTTTTTCAATTGTGTTACTATAATTTTGAAAAATCTCTTGAAAAATGGTTGGATCTTTGGATCATAACATCTCTACAATATGTAGATTGTAGATATTTGTTAAATGGTTTGGATGTGTTAATCTTAATCTAAACTAGGTCATTTAAAACTTTCATATTACTAGGAATCGACAAAAAATGGTTAGACTTCTTCGTCGTATTATGTTATGTAACTATGTTGTTAAATGTTTTGAATGTGACATGTCTGTTTGATACTTCTAGTTTGAAAATTTCATATTTCATGGTCAATCTCATAACCGTTCCGATATTGAATCGAGGTATTACTAAAATTAATATACAGAGCTTGCCACTTTTTTAGAAAAAAAAACATGCACATGCATTTGAATGTCCCCAAACCCTATTAGACTTCAGACCGAAACTACAAAATCATTTCAAAACTTTTAGCCGAGATAATCAAACGACTTATTCTCCGTATGATTATCTCACATTTCCAAGCTACTTGCACCTCAAAGAAACGTCTGTAGCAATAAAATTATAGCCTGTAAAATACTTGATCACATGAAAAATAATATAACTAGAATTGATGAAGTTGCCATTAAACTTGATGTGTCTAAAGTATTTTTTATGATTTAATGGAAATATTTTCATTGGTGTATCATAAAACATTTGGGATTCATGAAAAATAGTGTAGGATGATATACTAGAGTATTAATATTACTTTTGTTTCAATTCTTCTAAATGGTTTTTCATGTAAATTTTTTACACGGGGTTAGTTAATTGAGAATTATTGAAATTTTAATAGACTTTTAATAGAAAAGATTTGAGGGGATTCTATGTAAATCCATATATTTTAATAGACTCTCTGGGAGTTTATAGTAACTCGTAGAGATTGATCAAAAGAAAATCTAAAGAGGCTATATGACTTCCAGAGACGCAAAATATGTAAATTTCTTTGTAAACATGTGTTTGTTTCATCAACATTAAAACTCATCATGGTCGATTTTACTAAGACCACCGAAAATATTACAAATCTATATTGTGTATACATGTGTTCGTGTATACAACTAGTATATATTTTTTATTGTTGTTCGAAAATATTTAAATACCAAAACTGGATAAAACGATTTTATATTTTATTAACGCCTGGAAGGGAAATTTCTCTTTACCTTTTGTTAGAGCATTGCTCGGTTGAAGCCACCAAGCGCTGGTATGTCAAGTTAGTTCTAAAACTCGAGTCGCGTGGGTAAATTTCTAAAGTCAAATACGTTAGGTTAGACTAGCAATATGAAAATGTTGAGACTTGATCTAGTTATTCATGAATACCTAAAGACGCATTGAAGACACCATAGACATCATCCTTCAATTCGAGGTTAATAACTACGGACTTGATTTGTTTCATTTCTATTTATTGTTCTTACAAGTCGTTATTTATTGAAAACATAACATGTAAAGTTAAATTTGTAACAATGACTTTAGTATTGGCGACTTGGTCATTATACTATGATCAAAGTATAAAAAGGAAAGATATACAATAGTCTTTTCGAAAACTTAAATATATAGAGTTACGGAGTATAGTTTATCTATAGGCTTCGTGATTTTGACATTGCAAAATTGATAACTTGTTATTATTTTGTGTGCTGAAATTCCGGGTGAATCCTTACTTTAATAATATTAGGAAGCAATTTTAGAAACATAATTTCAAGAAGTAGACTTGCGAAACTTGTTTCGTAGTCGAAAAGGGATTCAAGACCGATCCCATAACTGATCCTGACTATTTATAACTTGTTATATTTTCAATTTATCGGTTATCTTGAAGGGTTTCTGCAGACATCGAGATGAACACGAGTTAGATTGGAAATGTTCATCAATGTCGACACAATGTTTGTATATGTGTTAAACTCTAGTATCACATTATTCAAGTATATTCCTTTCATACTCAAGGCAAGATCCTATAATATCAATTTTTAATACAATTTATGGTATCAAAATTACATGATTTCCATTCAAAGAGGTTTGTATATATCTCTAGTGACTATATTAGTCAATTACATGGATGTGTGCCACCTAATATTAATTGTCATATTATGATAGAAATCGATTATGAGTTAAAAAATATTTTTTGGTTTTATCCTTGAAATCATATAATATAAGATCTTTTCTAATTTTAGAAATATATATTTATTGCATATCTTTAAAAAATACGAAATTGGTAGATCTTGTTTCCAAACAATGTCTTGGTCATAACACTATAAATATGGAGTCTTGTATTCTTACAAACTGATACCAGAACACACTTTTGTCATGTGGGAAAACATACTTGAAAGGGACAAAAGTAATATAATTAGGTGAAACATGTTGGTTTACCTTTCGTTTAAATATTATTTAGGATCAAAAAGCCTTTAGTTTTACCGTTGGTGGAAGACTAGATTGTTATTTAGTTTTCGTTGATTACTTGTTTTGGACTAACATTATAGTTATCTTCGATAGATCAAACTTTTTTATTTCATGGTCCCTTTCTTCTGATATAAGGACACTCAAGTTTGTTTGAAGATTTGACTATCACAAATCTAAGTGATTATGGATCAATCAATGTTAACAAACTATGTTCTGTGTTTGATCAATAATAGAATCAAGTTGTTTGCAACAATTACTTTTGAATATTGAAGACTTGAAGACTTTTCTTTTTGGTTTTGAACTTTGTGAGACTTTATATAAGTTTGATTCCCTGGGATTAACATGTTGTTTATTTTATAAACATAATACTCGTAGAAGATAAAACAAACTGTCTAGCAACATTTATTTTCTAGGATAGATCTTATTCATAAAGATTGGTTAATTCGATAATCATTGTCTTGGTTTGATCTTTTGACCAAAGGAGTTTGTTGATATAAACGAAAGATCCTTTACTTTGCTTTATCCCTGTCAAACGACTGATTTGGGTGATTGATAAGTGAGATGGTTACTGGAACAGATGTAGTCCTTTGTTGTTTCAGGTTACGATCCAAATGAGTCATGTGGAGAATTCTTCACGGCGGGTGAAGCAACTCAATATAGTGTACTATGTCTTAAGATTCACGTGTGTTGGCCAGATTGGTTGTAGACGGAGGGATACTAAAGGAACTAAGTAACTAGGTGCAGTTTACTTGGTTTCAACTATACGAAGTTGCGATAGTCAATTTGTATAGCGGCTCAATTATGAGAGTATTCAAAATTGTACTAGGTTCTAGGTTTTTTTTTACCAAGCAGTTTCCCTCATCAATAAAATCTTATGTGTCTTTGTTATTTAATTTTGTAATATATTATTTATCTTTATAATTAAAGTAAATACACCCCTACGTTAATCATATATTGGTAGATATCCCATAATTAATTCGATCCGAAATTTGACCATTACAAAGACCGTCGTGTTGAAATAATCAAACAACTCAATTCTCAATGACAGTCTCTTCCTTTATCTGATCACCAAACAACTCAATTCTAAGAAGTTTGCAGAGTTTGGTAATAAGACATGAAAAGCCGAGATTTCGCTTCCCTTCAACAATTTTGATCATTTGGTTCAAGATTATACCCATAAATATCAATCTTCTTGTCACATTCTAAGTGAAAGTAGAAGAACTTAACAAAATTTTGTCATAATGTGATTTATCTTCTGCACTAGCGAACAATGTAGCACTTGATAGTTTCCAAAAAACTTCCAGTTAAAAAGGTAATTTTTTTTTAGCAATTGATTGATTTACCAATTGTTAGTACCTACAAATTGCTCCTAGGAAAAAAAAAGCACCGATGTGGTACTTTCTTTAGGCTCGAAAATCAAAATCATACATGACAAGCCTAAACCACGAAAGTAGTCGTTCCATCATGCTTCAGTCACAAGGAGAGAAGATGGGTTGATCTTAGAAGAGGGAAGCATATAAAGTTGATGAAATTGCAATGATATTGAATTGTGTGTAAAGGTGTTGAACTATGAAGAATAACAAAGCTTGTGAGAATGATAATCTTGTTCTGTCTTTCTAAATATACTAAGTAGTCTATTTATAGTAGTCAGAAATACACATTGCTTTCGTCGTAAGTAGTAGAGGTAGTGAGGAGATGGAGAGGTGGAGATCGTGGATGTAATGGTAAGTTCATGTGCAATATGTTAGGGAAGTTTCTGGAAAACCCCTTAACCATTACTCCATCATCTCTTCAACTGCTATAACCGTCACTACCACTTGTAACTTCCCCATCATGGGGTGTTGCCACACTGTATGTTGCTATAACCACCAGACCAATACCCCATGAAGAACCCCCCATGTAACATGTTTTGATTTCTCGTAGGAGTTAGTGGAGTCATGGACTATTAGATTCAAAGCATGTGAGTAATTGGGAATTTGTCGTAAGACAATACTACCAATAATTTTATGCCAACGCTCATGACAGTGGCATATTTGCAACATGTAAGTTGTGCTAGAAACAACATCACATATAGGGTTGGCGTTAGCATTAAGCCAGCGCCATGAGTTGTTTTCCAGCAAGGGCCTGGTGTAGGAAAAGGCTGCCAGCGCCAGCCTTGGGCGCTGGCGTGAGAAGGATGTCAGTGCCAGCCTTGAGAAGATGCCATCGCTGGCTTGGGGGGAAGATGACAACGCTTTCTTGGGGAGAAGCTGCCAGCGCCAGCCATGGACGCTGGCGCGAAGAGGCTGTCAGCGATGGATTGAGGAGGCTGCTAGTGCCAGCCTTAAGGAGAAGCTGCCAGCGCCAGCCTTGAGGAGAAGCTACCAACGCCATCCATGGGCGCTAGCATGAAGGAGATGGTTGGCACCAACGTGAAGGGAATAGCTGCCAGCCGAGGGCGAGTTTGACATTATGATATCAACATGTTGTGCCAATGTCATTTCTGTGTTTGTTTCCCAATAAGTTCTCATCTATTTGTGTATCTCTTTGAGTTGAGGAACAAACATGTATATATCAAATTCTTATTTAGGAATGTCTTAGCTTTAGCAAGTTTAGAGTAGACTGTATTGTCGTGTCTTGAGCGTTGATCTCTGATAAATATGATGTGATCGATGAGCTCTAAGTGATGAGCTATAAGTAGTATGTTATGAGTGATGGTGTAACACCCGCAATTTTTGTATGACGCTTACTTAAGGATGCGTCATGGAAAGGGATGAAACTTCATCCTAAGCTTATAAAGCTTACTCAGATATGCATTAGGGTGTGGATGCCTTGACCTCGAATTATAGTGTTAAGGCCCTATTACGCGTGATGCGTATTCGAAGAATGTATTATAGTGCAAAGGTACTATTATGCCGTGATGCATGATTTAGAATGTATCACTGAATGTGGCTTATTCGAGAAGGCATCATAGTGCTAAGGCACTATTATGCCGTGATGCATGATTCAATGCATCACTGAGCCGAAGTTGCTTAAGTGAGAGCATCATAGTGCTAAGGCACTATTATGCCATGATGCATGATTCAATGCATCACTAGACCAATGTTGTTATTCGAGAAGGCATTATAGTTCTAAAGCATTATTATGCCGTGATGCATGATTCAATGCATCACTAGACCAATGTTGTTATTAGAGAAGGCATCATAGTTCTAAGGCACTATTATGCCGTGATGCATGATTCAATGCATCACTGAGCCGAAGTTGCGTAAGTGAGAGCATCATAGTGCTAATGCACTATTATTCCATGATGCATGATTCAATACATCACTAGACCAATGTTACTATTCGAGAGAGCATCATAGTGCTAATGCACTATTATACCGTGATGCATGATTCAACGCATCACTAAGCCAATGATGCGTAAGTGAGAGCATCATAGTGCTAATGCACTATTATGCCGTGATGCATGATTCAATGCATTACTAATCCAATTCTGTGTAAGTGAGAGCATCATAGTGCTAATGCACTATTATGCCGTGATGCATGATTTAATACATCATTAAGCCAATGTTGCGTGAGTGAGAATGCATCATAGTGCTAAGGCACTATTATGCCGTGATGCATTATTGAGAATGCATCACCGAGCCAAGAATGCATCACCGTAATGCATTAGCGTGTTCACTTGTAGCTTACCTGAGAATGCTTCGCTTGACTTTGGCAAGAAAACTTCATTTTCGGCCTTGTGCAGTCGATGGATGTCACTTCCTATTCTTATATTTGTTTGTAGAAATACGAATAAAATATATATAAGGAGGGAGCTTTGCTTGAATGTGCATGAGCGGTAATGCACATATAAATGCGACGTATCCTATACGTTGGAGCATACTTGATGCTAAAGCATCAATATGCTTGTAGCTAGGGGTGTACATGGTACGGTTCGGTTTTTGACCCAGCCATAACCGAAACCTATAGTCTCGGTTTTTCGGTTTTGAAAACCGAGTATTACCGTTAAACATTTCTGTTCGATTCGGTTTTGAACCGGTTCGGTTTCGGTATTAACCGAAAAATTCAGACTTAATAAAATTTTCATAAATCAGAAACAATGTGCAAAATATACCTCTTAAAAACTACATTATGTAACACCAACAAAATACTTAAGGAAATAAAGTTACACAGTTGTTACGTCGTGAAGTCTTAACTATCCAGAATATGGAACAACACATATACATGATAATCTAACAAGTAAAGGATACTCAAACGAGAGAAAAACATGGGAGTCCTTGTTTTTACAACATAAGGTTTTACATTCATAACAGATTCAAAGATGAATGACCACATGAAAGATGCTCTACTACGAAAACTAAATTGCAACACACATTTCAAGCACGTCAAAAATAGCAGAAGAATCCAATATCTGTTGCTCAAGTTGAATTACTCGATGAGCAAGTAATACACACCTTTTGACGAAAGGAGAAGTGGTCCACTCTTATAAACCTGCAATTATAAAATCATTAGGATACAAGATTTGAGTGTTTTATATAGTAAATTACAAGAAAAGGGAAAAGAAGAAGAAAATGAAGGTGAAAGAAAGTCATTGATATCAATTACAGGGAAACACATACTAATGTAATGCTATCAGTCTAAAACTGCAAGAAGACTTGTTAAACCCAAGATGAGCGAAGCTCCAGTAAATAAAGATTTTACGATATCCACAGTAACCAAGGAAATCACCTTGGCCAAAAATGGAAGGAAATGAACAATAAGATTCTTATACAAAATTGAATACGTTAATAAACTGTATAATGCGTAAAAAATGTGAGGGAGATCATAGGAGTACATACATCAGCAAGAAACACAGCTTACTTAAAACATCAATACAATGGTTTTCTTAGTCTATTGAAGCTCAGGGATAAATGACTAACATAAGTCATATATGATCAAGATATTCCTTTAGGTGGGAAGAAGCATCAGGAACGAATTTTCTACCTAAACCCAACCCCTAATTATATAAAAAATCAAAAATAACCTTTACCCAGTTTATATTAGTAACTAAATTAAACTAACTAGCCCTAATATTCAAAAATCCCCAATTATTTTTAATTTTATAAAACCCTAATTTTCACATAACATAATTGAAATCATAATCAAAGAAAATTAGGGATATAGTATGATATGCCGTACCTTCTAGGGTTCCAT
>JAJJMC010033691.1:3923581-3956953 GCA_023531435.1 Papaver californicum | reverse complement strand
GAAAATTAGGGATATAGTATGATATGCCGTACCTTCTAGGGTTCCATTGGTGTGATGGTGAATCTAGTGATTGTTTGCAGAAGAACTTAGAAGTTGTTAAGCTTGATAGGCTACAGACAAGAAGAAGAAGAAGAACTGAAGAAGTCAAGAAGAAGAAGAAGAAGAAGATGATGATGATCGAACAAGAATAACTGAAGAAGATGATGATGATCGAATGGTAAGCCAGGGAGAAATTGCCTCTAGCCTATACAAAGTACAGACTAATCGAATGGTAAGCCAGGGAGAAACATTAGGTAAGTTTTTTTCTCTCAATCCTACGACCTATATTACAAAGATCTATCGCACAAATTAATCGGTTTAAACCAAATCGGTTCGGTTTTAGGGGTGGACCAAAACCGAACCGGGATCAACCGGTTTTCTTAAATCTATAATCATTGATTACCATTAGATTTTCGGTTCGGTTTGGTATTTTAGTGGTACGGTTCGGTTCGGTTTACCTGGTTTTTCGGTTTTTTGTACAACCCTACTTGTAGCTTAACCGATGAAACTTGAATGTTCATGAGCGGTAATGCACATATAGATATGCGAAGTGGCCAATATGTTGGAGCATACTTGATGCTAAAGCATCAATATGCTTATAACTTAACCGTTGAATCTTAGATGTGCATGAGAGGTAATGCATGCGATGTGGCCTATACGTTGGAGCATACTTGATGCATAAGCATCAATATGCTTACAGCTTAGCCTATAAAGCTTGAATTATGCGAAAACATCATTCAATCGTGCTACGTACTTGAGAATGCATATTTGCATAATAACTAGCGATAGTTATGCACCAGCTAGTGCATACCTTGCGAAAGTCCTTCGGCCTATACAGTTTAGGCTTTGCTTGGCCTTTGGCCTTGCGATGAAGTTGGAATCGAAGTTGACCTTGCCTTAATAGGCTTAAGTTGCTTGTTCCTTTCGAATTGACCCTTTGATGAACTACGGTCATGCTTGATCCCTTCAAGGTATGGGTTGGGTACGTAGGCATCCGCAATGCAATGCATTGAGGTGCAACACCTTGTCGTTCATATCATCTAATTTAGAGGTGATTGCAACATTATGGTAACTCATATTATCTGGCTCGGCAATGCTAAGCAAGAGATGATTGTTGCCGCACTTAATGAGGTAGTTACATTCCATTTGATGGATGTTCACACTTTCTATCAAGCTATTCCCAGTGCATGTACCCAATGCTTAGTCGAAGCTGAATTGATAAGGCGAAAAATTAGGCTTGAAAGGGCCTAGGTTCTATTCCAAGGCATGAGTTAGGCCTAGAAAATGATCATGTTTATGTGATGCTTGCCAAATGCATTCACCATAGGCTTTAATGGCCTTGTACCCTTAACAGAACAAGGGTGAGGTGGAACGGTATAAACGTAGCTTGAATGATGTGGGAACTACGTTTCGAGTATAATGCTTACAAGGCATGCTTGCAAGGCAGATATACCTGCATATGTAAGTGAGAGGTTAATCTCTAAGGTTCGGTTACCCTCTTTTAATCGCGCATCGGGGAGTTCTGGCCTGCCCAGCGCAACGCGCCAGGACGCGGAATTTTCCGGTCCGTGACAGATGAGCTCTAAGAAATTGGATGTAAGCGATTAGCTCCAAGCAATTAACGTGAGCGATGAGCTCTAAGCTCTAAGTTGTAAGCACTGATGCCAGCCGTGGGCGTTTGAGTAAGTTGGATACTCAATAATAATGTGAATAACCCATGATGGCGTTTAAGGTGATCTCAGTTGGGAGGCTCACTAAGGCATATATATAAAGAGGTACGAGATCAATATAGAACGCATGTAGCTATCTGTAGAGACTATATTCTTAATTCTCTTTCCAATGCCGTGGCCATGGCCTATGCGCTGCTAGTGCTAGCACTTGCCAGCGTTGTGTCCATGGCCATGACTTGCTTTGGGATTTTCAATCGTATGAGATTTAATGTTGGCATTATGCTTGCTTTTATATAGTGTATGCAGAACATATTCAAGGAATTTAGCCGTGGAAGTTTGCAACTTGAGACAATGTTCAATACGACTCTGCATTTAGATGGTATGCATCTAATTAGCATCTTCATTCAGGGATGGCATAAAAGCTCACTCCAAATGTTCATAATTTTGCATAATCAACATGTTCTGATTAATGCAGATGGTTTGCATGGATGCACATAAAATAACGAGGGTTTAGCCGAGTAAAGACCTGAAATTTCATGGGCGCGTACATATATAAAAGAGCTATAGGATTAATATAGCCATGATTTGAATACGCATTCCCAATTCTCTTGCAGAATATAAGACAGAAGTACGTATCTATAATTCTGATTCCGGGTCAGAACGTTTATACATATTTTTTTTTTATATCTCTGTAGATGAGCAGGGGTGATATTATGATTTTCTCCCTTGTCAAAAATCCACCATCAACATTAAGTCCCCTGCTTAGCGCGAAACGATAATGTGCTTCATGGTAAGCACTAGATGGTGATAGTAAGATAGAAAATATTTAAAATTTGAAACTCAGTTCTAGAGTAGTTACTTAGCTTTATTTCATCTAGGCAATGCCCTTGGCGCAGACTTAGATTCTCTTGTGGGCAAGCAGCAGACTTCAAGGCTTAAGATTTGATTATGCAGTGCTAGGTGCTAGTGATGATGTTAGCATAGACATGAGATGGACATCCATAGATAAAGCCTGAAGTTGTAACCCGTGGTTACGAGATTGAAAATAGTGGAAGGCATCATGAGGAGTTGATGATAGACTGAAGTTGTGGATAAGCTGGCAGTGGGCTCCAATATTTTTATTGTAGATTCGAGCGCATCAAGTCTTGAAGTATAATAGATGCGTCGACTTCGTCTTGTATTAGCAGGAGTACTGAGTAACCGGACTCGTAACATCAGTACCGGAAGTTGAGATGACAAGGGTCGCAGCATGAAAATAATGATGACATGAAGTTGGTGACGTTTTCTGATATTGAAAAATATCTTAGGAGACGACGTAAAATCCGAGGTGATTGTCTCTTCAAGTAGATGTGGATCCCATTCAGAGCTTGTATGGTCAGTCAACCATGCGTGCATATTTGTGATTTGTAATCCCGTGTAAATTTTCAGACTCCGCAGAATTTCGGGCAAGAGTTATATCTCTTAGACCGTAGATCTGATTGACGTACCCTTCTAGTATGTTGTAGCATAGATACCTATGAACATTTTTTGTTAAGGATGTTTGCCCCATTCCCCCCGATGATTGCCGATTTTTGAGTTCATAGGATGCAGGTGTGATAGCATGAGTAGTAACGACGAATTGGATAACTCGTGATGGTAAGTGTTGTTGTGAGAATGTGAGATTCTTAAGATTTCCAAGAGTATGTGACGCTCCCATGAAGTTTGAAGGCTTCATAGATGTTGAAGGTTTCATGGATGGTGAGTTTCTGATAGTGTGAGGTTTTGATAAACCGATTTTCTGAGAGATATGGAGGCTATGATCGAACAGAGAATACCCACCAAATCAAAACCCTAAATTTTCTGATTCCATATACTTTACCGCCATAGCCATGTTTCTGGAGAAGATGAATTCCTGACAGCAGCTTGTAAGCCCATATTTTTGACGCTGAGAGGAGAAGCATGAATCTGAAGTGGTCAGGCCTGTTGATAAGGGCATAATACATACATATGTATCGCCTAATCTATATTTACTAGTACATCAATTTGTACTAATAATATATTTTTATTGTTTTTATAGGTGGTATGCCTAAACCCGACGTTACAAGAAAACTGAGCTAAATGGAGATTGCAGACTTCATTTGGAATGCCACCTGATTTACTTTAATCACCTAATGGACTCACATCCCACAAGAAGAGAGCTTATCATTTCATAATTGGAAGATGGAATCTACATCATGCGAATGGGCTAGCAGCTACCATACATATCCGACAATTGAAGTTAACTATTGAACAGATAAAGTCTGACAGAGTAAGGCACGGATCGAAAGAATGAAGCACGTTGGAGATGTTGGCTAACATTGAGTGTCAGATGAAGAGAACATGTGGCAGGTGAAAGGAAAATAATCTAAGTTTTGGAAAGTAGGCTTGTCAGACTTCTCTGAGTTTTGAAGGCTAGAACGGAAGAGTGAAGTGGAGCCCATTTGCTTGCGAAGGCTTGAGTGAAAGAGTAAAAATCCCTGGCTATACAAGCTTAAGAAAAAGTCAGAAGAGGGGGAGAGACAGAGACTTTTATTTTAATTTTTATTTTTAGGTTTTGTTTGGTCTGGGGTAGGCGGCGATGGTTGGGGATGTCAGGAGGTGTATAGGGGAGAGAGTGTATAGTAGGCTGACGGCTAATGGGTAGGTCTTCTAGGTTGAAGAGACATGAGAGATTGGAGAGAAGAGGGGAGGCAGGTGAGTAGGGAGAGTAGGTTGTACGGTGAAGGGATCAAGTTGAGAGTTGAAATAAAAGAGGGTGAGAACGGACGTGGTTGACAGTAGAGAGAAGGTGAGACAGAAGAGAGAAGGGGGTGATGCTCGGTTGACATTAGAGAATTGGAGACAGTGAAATGAGGGATTGATTGTGACGGCTGAAGAGGCTAGGGTAGGCTGGAAAGAGGTACATGAGAGAGGTGTAGGCACGTGAAATGAAAGTAAGGTGAGACGTCTGGGTTTTTGTGCGCTGCACAAATTAGAAGGGGAAAGAAAAAGCAGGTGGTAGAGGTGAACTTTTGGGGGAGTGGATTAAGATTTTCTTCTGACGCCGGTGTCTGGATCAGAGAGGATAAAGACGTGAGGAGCTTATACGGAAGGTAGAGACGATATCTTTACGGAACACTGGTTTAATCCTCTCTACTTTTCTTAATTTATTTTTAATGGATTTTAAGAAATTCATCTCCATGACTCACTAATTTTGTGGTTAGGGTTTATGTTGAAACCACTTAAAAGTTTTAGACCAATTAAATTGAAGTATTTGGTACAGACTATTATGATTTGAATAAGATTAGTTCCATGATTTTGTTTATTGATTTAATGATTTTTATTAAACAATTGTGATTTCGTTAGATGGTACATGCTTGGCCTAGGTTTTTGATGTTCCATGCTTTTGTTATACAATTGTTATTTTGAAAATCTAAATTAGTTGTTGCTTCACCGGTTCTGTACAATACAATAAACTATGCACATAATTAATAGGATAGCAAATATATTTGTCTACTTATTTGATATTTCATGCTTGGGTTAATCCTTAGATAGGGTATGCTTAGAATAATCAAGTATTATTCGTGAACCTATAATTAGTTTCGTATAATTTTCTGGCTAACGCAATTTGATGGTGTATGCTTAGACTTAGAGATTTTGATGCGCCATGCTTAGGGCGTCCCAGTGACATTTGCGACTCTAATACATATAATAGGTGATATCGATAGAACGGACAATAGATAAATATTCAGGAGTTATGTTTCACTTCAGTAATTAAATAGAAATAGTGGTGGATACTGAAAACCCTGGTTATTGTTTCTCCCATTTGATTTATTTTATTTTAGGTTAGTTTATTTTTCTTGTTTTAACTTTATTCCAAAAAATCCAAAAATATTGTTCTTGATTAGTTGATTAGAGATATTGATTGCAGTATTGTCCCCGCTCTCTGTGGGTTCGACCCGTAATTTTCGTTGTCTGCATTGTGAAAACCGTGCGATTGCGGTTATTATATATATAGTTTCCAAATCCTATCACCCGTCGAGTGTTCATTGTGCTTGAGATAGTCGTGGATGTCTCGTTACCAGTGATAGTTGGAATCATAACCACGAGTACTGTCTGTTTAGGGATTGCTTCGAGCATGAGGGGAATTGATGGCACACCTTGAGAATTCCGAATTCAGCGTGTCTTCTATAGTTTACCAGTGTGGTTGAAATTAGCAGCAGCAACAACAAAGGAGAAGTCCCCATGCTATGGACGTGATCAGGTAAGAAGAGGAAGCTTACGAGTTGTATGGAGGTACTGATGTACACATGCTCTGTTGATGATGTTTTGTTTCCCTTAGTGGTGACAAATTTGAATTTTGATCTTCCGAACAAGATCAAGTCCCTAAGTGTAGACCAACTAAGAGATTGCCATTCAATAGGCAGAGAGATAATGTTGACTGGTTTGTGACATACATGGGTGAATAATATCGTATCTACTCTAGGTGCCTACTTCTGGTGGTAATAGGGTTCATGTTTCCCCATACGTTGTGATGGGGTATTCCCAGCATCCATCCTCTTATGATGGACAAGGCTCTGTTCCGGAAGAGGTGAAGGTAGATCTGATGAGATGTAAGTGTTACCTTGTAAGGATGATGCGGGTGGGAGGTTTTGTTGTTACTACCGTTGTTGATCAAATATTCTGGTCGAAGAAGGTGATTGTAAATCTCTAAGACTGAAGAAGCCTTCAGTCCTCAGGTGTAGCTACTCTGGCCTGCTACTAGATGAGGGATGATTTGATAGTATCGCCATGATTCCATGCCTCTAGGGTTTGATCATGCAAGGGAAGCCAGGAAGGTTGATATCTCATATTATTGTTGTTGTCTTTGTCACGCCAAGGCTGGACCAAGAACTTGAATTGAAGTTGGAGCCCTTATTGGTGCCTAGGCTTTTGAGTCGCAACTGGAACATTTTCGTGAGCATTGACTGAATGAAATTGTGTCTTATCCTGACCCTTTGGCTCATAAGCTTGTTTTACCCTTATGGATGTGATGATGGTATGCTTGGAACACTCATATGGGTGAAGTACTCTGGAGACGTCGAGGGTGAAGAGGATGAGATGAAAGCTGTCTTGTTGCCAACGTGGTGCAACGGGTGTCTTCAAAGACTATGTTCCCGGAGGCGTCTCTTGAGATACCTTATGAATCCTTGATTGTCATAGGGGATGGGCTGCGGTGAGCAGTCCCTTGTCATACTTCTCTTTGGTTACTGAAGTTGTATTTTCTGGAATAAACTTGAGGTGCATCTCAGCCTCGTCATGGGTTGCAGGCGTTTTCCAGATCTGACGAGTAGTTGAGGAGAGGTGAAAATATAATGTCTTTGGAGAATGGAGAACTTTGTCAAGGTTATGACTCTTTGGTTGAACATCTCTTATGTGTTGGAGAGGTTCTTGATAGTGAGGGGAGCTCATGTAAACCTTCAGTCCCCGAGTGTTATTCACGTGATTCTTCGGATGCAACTGCTGAAGATGATGCTCCAAGTGGTGTTGTTGCATAGGATGCCAATGCGATGAAAACTGCACCAATTGAGTATCTGAACGCTGGAATTGACTTTAACTTCAAGTTTGACAGGATCCGACTCTTAGAGGAAGCTGAGACGGATAAACTTGGTGTTGGATGGCTTCGTCGTCATTCGAGAGCCATTCAGGAGAACTTGAAGGAAATAGACGCGTCTCTTGGATTAGATACGGTTACCAAGGTTAGAGACGATGTTGAAAGACTATACCAGGAGTTGAGGATTGCAACTAAAGACCTTGCACATGTGGAAAGTGCATATGCTGATGACACTGAATCAGTCTTCCAAGATCATTTCTAAGTAGTAGGTTTTGAGGGTTTTTATGTGTTTCTTAGATACCTGATTTTTCTGTGGTTTTATTTTGGGATTTTGAGTAGGTAGATTTTGAATGGTTTACAAAGGATTTTCTAGAGAGAAAAATAATACCTTGTTTATTAAATTAAAATCCTAAGTATGAATGCAAGATATTGCAAACATTTTGGAGGAATTACAAATATTGCGTAAAACCAGGGAAATATTGCTAGGGGTGGCGAGATGCTTAAGTCTTGATAGCTTTGTCAGGGGTGGTGGAGTGCTTAAGCCTTGACATTTTTAAGCCACTTTCCATGTACAAATACCCATGTTGGCTTATCAGTATTTACGTGTTTGTAGTATCTACTTAATATAATTTTAATGATCAAATATGGCTTTTCTCCAAGAGAGGCAGTAGTCTCCGATTTGGAAAAGGTTGGGTTTCGGTATCTCAGGTTGATGACACATCTTAAGGATGATTGGGTTATTGGTTTTAATATTTTCAGTAGAGACGACCCCTATCCATTTGACAAACTTTTGAAAAGGATCAACTTCCCATTCACATCGTCAAGGCACAATGAGGTTGATACTCGAGTCAAGTCCCCAATCCTTGATGGGACGTGGGAAAACTGGTTGTAAAGAGAGTTGCTAAACAAGACTTACTTTTAGGTGAAATCCACGTGCGTACGACATCACCTCTCCTCTATGCAATTGTTTAGCGTCTAGATCCGTTGTTTGGTGATGTTCCGGAGGTGAGCAATCTTTAGGGTCTGCTGGCTTGTTGGCGCCTATAGGTGGGTCCCTTGGTGACGATTTCTCCATAGATGCGTCAATCCTTGACTTGTTTCTGTAGATTCACGGACGTCCCAGAACCATGTCGTAGTCTGAATCTACATGGTTGTTGCTGATAAAGTGGTAGCAGACACTCCTTGCCACAAAATGGTAGTGGTAGTGGTCTCTCTAGACAATTACGAATGACGAAGTTTGGTCGTTGGATTCTTGGTTGCTTTCTTTGAATGGGGATCTCGTCATCGCATCGAATGTTGATTCTGGATATGTGAACGTTGGTAGCATCAGGGACGTTGGTCGGCTCCATCTTTCTTTTCACGATTTTTGTAGGGACCTTCCCAGAACTCCACTAGTATTGAAGTTTTGTTATTGACTGTTTCCTGGTACCAGATTAGGGCTAGACGAACTTATCTTTTATCTCTTTGGACGTGGTCCCTGGACGTGTTAGCATCAACAATAACTTTAGAGACGTCTCTGGCTTGCTCCATATAATACTTGGGTTGCTCTAGATGCGGTTGCTCCATCCGAGTCTTGAGATGAACGAGTATTTCCTTCTGAGTAGTAGCCCTATCTGTTTGTATTTAACCCAAGGTTTCTTATCTTTTATAAAACCTGAGAGACTTGGTGGTGCTTGGCTATCCATGGCGTTTCTAGTAGCACTGCTTGAAAGGATTGTCAGTTTTTTTTTTTTGTGAAAGCATTTTGAGGAATGGAACACCAAAATTGAAATTAGTTGCCAAACTTGAATTGAGTTTAATGACTGACTAGATATAAGATCCACCCTATTTTCAAATGGTTGAAGAATTGATTTTCAGATGGTTGAAGAACCTGATTTCGTGACCGAAAGGTTGATCTCCGTCTGTGGTCGCTAATTGTTAGTACCTAAAAATTGCTCATAGGCAAAAAAAAATGCACCGATGTGGTACTTTTTTTGGGTTCGAAAATTTAAATCATACAGGACAAGCCTAAACCACGAAAATAGTCGTTCCGTCCTGCTTCGGTCACAAGGAGAGAAGATGGGTTGATCTTAGGGGAGGGAAGCAGAGAAAGTTGAAGAAATTGCAGTGGTATTGAATTATGTGTAAAGGTGTTGAACTATGAAGAATAACAGAGCTGTGAGAATGATAAGCTTATTTTGCCTTTCTGAATAGACTAAGTAATCTATTTATAACAGTTAGGAATACACAATGCTTTCCTCGTAAGTAGTAGAGGTAGTGAGGAGATGGAGAGGTGGAGATCGTGGATGCAATGGTAAGGTCACATACGATATGTTAGGGAAGTTTCTGGAAAACCCCTTGACCATTATTCCATCATCTCTTCAACTATTATAACCGTCACCACTACTTGTAACTTTCCCATTATGGGGTGTTGCTACACCGCATGTTGCTATAATCACCATACCAATACCCCATGAAGAATCCCCCCATGTAACATGTTTTGGTTTCTCGTAGGAGTTAGTGGAGTCATGGACTATCAGACTCAAAGCACGTGATTAATTAGGAATTTGTCGTAAGATAATATTACCAATAAGTTTATGCCAATGCAGCATGTCAGTGGCATATTTGTGGCATGTTTCCAACATGTAAGTTATACTAGCAACAACAATGCACATAGGGTTGGCGTTGGCATTAGGCCAGCGCCATGAGTTGTTTGCCAGCAAGGGCCTGGTGTAGGAAGAGGATGCCAGCGCCAGCCTTGAGCGCTGGCGTGAGGAGTCTGCCAGTGCCATCCTTGAGAAGCTGCCAGGGCTGGTTTGGGGAGGCTTCCAGTGCCAGCCTTGAGAAGATGCCATCGCTAGCTTGGGGAGAAGGTGGCAGCGCTGGCTTGAGGAGGATGCCAGCGCTATCCTTAAGGATAAGCTTTCAGCGCAGCCATGGGCGCTGGCGTGAAAGAGATGGCTGGCGCCAGCGTGAAGGGGATGGCTGCTAGCCGAGGCAAGTTTGACACTAGGACATCAACATGTTGTGCCAGTGTTATTTATGTGTTTGTTCGCCAACAAGTTCTCATCTATTTGTGTATCTCTTTGAGTTAAGGAACAAACATGTATATATAAAATTCTTATTTTGGAGTGTCTTAGCTTTAGCAAGTCTATAGTAGACTGTATTGTCATGTCTTGAGCGTTGAGCTCTAATAAATATGACGTGATAGATGAGATCTAAGTGATGAGCTATAAGTAGTATGTTATGAGTGATTAGCTCTAAGCAATAGTTTGTGAGCGATGAGCTCAAAACAATTGGATGTGAGCGGTGAGCTCTAAGCAATGAACGTGAGCGATGAGTTGTAAGCAGTGATGCCATCCGCGGGCATTTGAGTAAGTTGGGTACTCAATGATAATGTGAATAACCCATGATGGCGTTTAAGGCGATCTCAGCTGGGAGGCTCACTAAGGCATATATATAGTGAGGCGACGGGATCAATATAGAACGCCTGTAGCTATCTGTATAGACTGTATTCTTAATTTTATTGCTAGTGCCGTAGCCATAGCATATACGTTGCTAGCGCTAGCACTTTCCAGTGTCGTGTCCATGGCCATGACTTGCTTTGGGCTTCTCAATCCTAAATAAGTGTCGAATCTATGAAGATTATATGGTAAAAATCAACTATAGTGACAAAATAAGTGTCGAATCTCTGAAAATAACAAAACTCAACCATTTTTTTCTTCAGTACATCATATATGTATTGCTAGATTATACTGTAAAAGTCAACTGCTACATCAAAATAAGTGTTGAATCTATGAAAATAACAAAATCAAACCAATTTTTTTAGTACAACGTATATGTATTATTGATTCATACTGTAAAAATAAATTTCATGTCAAAATAAGTGATGAATCTATGAATATAATAAAATCAAATTCGTGTGTAGAATCTCTTCTTCTGTTGTATTACATTCTAGTGTATTCTCTTTTCTCTCCGATCTTGTTTTCGACATTATTCACCCATATTTTTTCTCTACTCTAGATTTAAGCCTTGATGTTTTTCGATTTTAATTTGATTATTTGATTTAGATATTGATTCGATCTGAAAATAAAGGTGAAACAATTTGAAAGAAGAACGATTTCAAAGAGATATATAGTTTTTCGTCTGTGTAGTTTGTTGAAGGGGAAAAACGAGAGAAATAAGATACTGATTCGCACGTATTACAAGAAGGGAATACGAGTCTTTTTTACACATACAAATATTTTTGAACCCAGAGATAAAATATTTTTCTGGTTGGACCCTGCTATAACTACTTGTTTGAGCCTAGGACCAAACGATAATTTTCCTTTCTTACAACAACTAACATCTATACCAGGGGTATAATCACGACCAATTATTTTGTTATGATCATTATTACATAGAATATTTTGGTTATTTTAATACATACCAACAAATCACAAGGATGTGAAGATAGTTACGTTTCTAATCATATTTTTTCTTATATCGTCGAATAACCATGACAAGAGAGCTTTAAGGAAAGATGATTATTATTTTTTTTAAATAAGAATAAATCAGTCCAGAAACTTCAAAAAGAAGTGGATAACTTAAGAAAATATATGGATCAAATTAAGGAAAAAATATTTAAAGAAGAATTTTGATCTTAAAGCCAAAACTATAGCTACCCTCAATAATGAATAAGTAGAATTTTGGTCTCAAATCCATAATTATGCCCACACCCAGTAATGAATATTTAATCGATGATGATTCTGAAGATGATCAACCTTTAGGAAGTCCTTGTAACGATAATAAAATTATACCAATTCCGAATCATTATAACAATCATTCGCCAATTCAAAAGGCTGAAACATGGTATAATAAAACCGTTGTTCTAAACGATATAACATACTCAAACGTATATCATACTGATAAAGAATATACAGATTCCCGGTTTAAAAAGTTGTAGAGGACCCACCATTTACTCCAAAAGAGTTATCCAATCCTCTTATTTTAGGTTTTATATTGGAAGAAACGGTTTTAAAGTTGTTTTCTAATTAGTATGTCTAGAATCACTCACATACATATGACTTATTTTCTAATTGGTCCGTCTAACCGGAACTCCTACCTTATTCTAATTAAAATCTTCAAATCTTCTTCTTCTCTTCTCCTTTTCTCAACTGTAACTCTTTCCTTTTTTTTCCAATTAAAATCATTTCATCGTCTTCGATTAATCGGCGATTCGACAAACTTATCTTTTTTTTTTTTGTGTTGTTGTGTTTGAAAAGTGTTAGATTGATTAGAATCTTAGTAAAAATTAGGTTTCGGTTAAATTTACGTTTGGGAGTTCTTCAAAACCCAACCGTAATTATAATTATGAAGCTGTTACGTTTGGAAAATTATAAAATCCAACTGGATTTTTTTTTAAAAGATGAAGAAGTTTTTTCACGGTTGGGTTTATCAATCGTAATTTTATTACGGTTTGGTTTGTTTCTATAAAACCCAACTATAATAAAAAACCATGTTTTTTATTTTTCCAAGTTTTGACGTTAGGTTAATCAACCGTAATATTTGTATGGTTTGGTTCGTTTTTTAAAACCTAATAATAATTTTTTTACGGTTTTGTGCATCTTTTAAAACCTAACAAATAGAAATTCTATTTTCACTACTATTAATATCTTTTTTAGAAGGAAATGATATAAAAAAATCTTATAATTTACGATCAATTCATTCAATATTTTTTTTAGAGGATAAATTATCACATTTAACTCATGTTTCAGATAGTTTAAAAAATCATAGATTTTCATACTTTTAAATTTGTTGGTATATAGTTTTTAGAAATTACCTAGCCTAAATCAATCAATTTATTTATTAATCTAATTTATTAGCTAATTAGATAATTAACATTAATTAAACATGGAAAGTTTTACCATTATAAAAATATATGGGATATAGAATTTTTGATTTTACTAATCTGTGGTTTTTTTTTTTTTTTTATATAAAAAGTCCCTTTATTAGAAGTGTAAGCCCAGAAATAAGGTTTCTTAAATAATTGTCACAACAGCTAGCTCACCAGTCTATCAATGATGCTGTGGTTTCCCCGCAGAAGCCTCGAACAGGCCAACATCTACTGATGTTGTCCAACAACCCCCTTATGATAATGCCACCTGCTGGCCATAAAAAAATATTACATCACTGTCAATAATGGATTTATTCAAAGAACCGACCCTTTTACTAATAATAAACTGAACCTGATGTACATCAGCAAATCATTTCCGTGCAGTATATTCCTACTTCCCCTTTCTGAGCTTCTTGATTCATTTCTCTTCTGAATAATTCCAAGAACCAAAAATTAGCGGTGCCGCTCAGTTCTATTAAAGAGGAGTAGTAGTAGATATTCACAAGCAAAACACATTTGTTTGGTGGGATTTGATTTTGAATCCAAACGATGGGATCGTTGAAAACTGATGAAGACGATTTAATAATAAGTGATAGTGTTGATGAGTCAAAACACGAAGCAATTATTTATGTGAATGGTGTTCGTAGAATACTTTCAAATGGATTAGCTCACTTTACACTTCTTGAATATCTCAGAGGTAAATGCTCACTTTTTACTTTTCCTTAGAATTTTTGCTTAATGATTGTTTTTTAGTTAGGTTGGGTTATTCGATAAGTTATAGTAGTATCATGTCATCTTCTTCAATTGCTTGTTTGAACATATTATGTGATAATCACTATGAACATTTGACCTTAAGCCAAGAATACATTCATGTTTGTTGAGGGTCCATCCAAGGTACATCATTAACTAAATTGACATCGACTCATACTCAGTGACTATAGGTCCCATGATTGGATAAGGGCTTCAATCTTGAGTTGGTTGTTGATGAATTGGAATTATTAGCAAGGTGAGGAACGTAGTTGTAGATTATGATACAGTTCCATTATGAAGAAGGGCATGCTTAGTTTGCTTCTAAATTAAAGGTGTTTGCCAACATATCTCTAACAACATGATCATCCCAAAGGCTAAAGCTTTCTCAATGAACCATTAGTGTAATGGTAGAAGTATCATATTAGATGTTGAGATGAGTACAAGGGATGCTGGGATAAATCCTATTTTACGCTTTCGTATCCTAAATCCGAACCAAAACTGTTTTCTGTTTGCTGTATATTGTCCTCGTATTTCTGGGGCCAAGAACTGATTTTTCTTTTATCTGGACTTCAGATATAGGTCTGACAGGAACGAAGCTAGGCTGTGGCGAAGGTGGTTGTGGGGCTTGTACTGTGATGGTTTCTTATTTTGATCAATTATCAAAGAAGAGTGTGTGAGTGAGATTGTTCTTTACTTATACATACAAAAGTGTCAACTTCAAAAGAAGATGCGTGAGTGAACTGATATCGTAACAGCTTTTTATTACCCTTGTTTCCTTCTGTAACTTGCCCCCATTCCCCACAAGGGATTCATAACAAATACAACTAATATGTACATACTTGCACATACACGGCACAAGTGTTACTTGCTGCTAAATTTACTGAAGCTACAACAATGGGCTTCTTTACTATAATTTCATTGAAGGAACAGAACTGCTAGCAATTTAGTAGAAATGAGAGAATCCCGACCAGTCATATGATATCATCAAAGTGATGCTTGACACCTTTTCATTTCATCGATAATGAATTTCCATATGCTAATTGCTCTCCTTATGCAAACTGCAGACACAGTGCAGTAAATGCATGCTTGACTCCTCTTTATTCTGTAGAAGGAATGCATGTCATTACTGTAGAGGGCATTGGGAACCGTCGACAAGGCTTGCACCCAGTCCAGGTTTAGTAATATGTTACTGCAGTTTGTAAAAGTAAATTCTTTCAGAATCATTTTTAGGTTCGCGTCAAGTTGTTTTTATGCTGTAATGGGTCTTTTTCAGCCGTAATCAGACACAACCCAGCTCCCCGTTAGTTGATCATCAGGCTTTGTGTCTGCGCAAAGCACTGGACCTTTCACAAATAAACAGTAGTTTTCTTTGCTCGACCACCATAAGTACTATTTTTATCTTTTAAAAATAGTCGTATCCATTCGTAAGAGTCTCTTTGGATTTCTCTGCTTAAGTTTAGTAAGATAGATAGACTTCTCCAATTTACACTCCTACTTACTAAAAAGATATTGTGATGCTCCAGAGGTGTTGATTACCACTGTGTGGTTGAGATTTTCATGCTTTATTATTGTATCTCATTTGATGATTTATGTTATACTCCGTATTAAGCAATCATATACGTTGTTGGATATGGACTCGGCCTTTTTGCGGTTTCCAGTTACATATAGGCATATTGTCATATTCCAACTCGCTTACAAAATATCTATCCATGGCTAAGCAGTCTAGTTTACTCTTATGAAAGTATTTTACATCCCTCGTTGTAATTCTTATTTGATTAAAAGTTAAAACTGATGAAACATATTGAACACTGAACTGACCTGCAGGAGACAATGGCGCGCTCTCATGGATCACAATGTGGATTTTGTACTCCAGGTTTTGTCATGTCCATGTATGCATTATTGAGGTCGAATTGGGGATTTCCCAGTGAAGAACAAATAGAGGAGAGCCTTGGCGGAAATTTATGTCGTTGCACAGGGTACAGGCTAATTATTGATGCATTTAGGGTTTTTGCTAAAACTGATAATATCTTGTACATTCGTAATGGAAAGCCTTGTTCTTCTGAAAGCCCTTCGGGGAGTGAATTTATTTGTCCCTCTACTGGGGAGCCATGTTCTTGTGGAACAAAGGGTAATAAATGATGATAACTGTACGCCAGACTCTGAAAATTGCAACAGCATTTATAAGCCTGTTTCTTACAATGAGGTGGATGGTAACTCTTACAGGGAGAAAGAACATATTTTCCCTCCGGAGCTTCTACTGAGGAAATTAAAGCCGTTGAGTTTGACTGGATTTGGGTGGATTAAGTGGTATCGCGCCCTCAGACTCCAACATGTGTTGGATTTGAAATCAAAATATCCTGATGCAAAGTTTGTGATTGGTAATACGGAAGTAGGAATTGAGATGAAGCTAAAGGGTCGTAAGTATCAAGCCTTAGTTTCTGTTGCTCATGTACCTGAGCTTAACAATTTAAATGTCAAGGATGACGGATTGGAGATTGGCGCTGCTATACGGTTAAGTGAACTCCACAATTTTCTTAAAAAGGTGGCAGCAGAGCGTGCTTCTCATGAAACTTCGGCTTGTAGAGCTTTTATTGAACAAATAAAGTGGTTTGCTGGAAAGCAAATTAGAAATGTTGCATCTGTTGGTGGAAATATCTGTACTGCTAGTCCAATATCAGATTTGAACCCACTATGGATGGCTGCTGGAGCAAGGTTTCAAGTGATTGACTGCAGTGGAAACATCAGAACAGTCAATGCGAAAGATTTCTTTTTAGGGTACCGCAAAGTAGATCGGACAAGCAATGAGATTTTACTCTCGATTTTTTTACGATGGACTAGGCAATATGAGTATGTTAAAGAATTTAAGCAAGCTCATCGTAGGGAAGACGATATTGCCCTAGTAAATGCTGGAATGCGTGTTGTCCTCGAAGAGACTAGTGGAGGTAGTTGGGCAGTTGCCGATGCCTCCATTGTTTATGGTGGGGTGGCTCCTGTTTCTCTAAGTGCATCGAAAACTGAAGTGCTACTTACTGGAAAAATTTGGGGTCAGGGGGAAGAATCCTTCAAGGAAGCTGTACCATTGTCCCATCTGTCGGCCGTACAGTCTTTCTGCTGGCCGTTTCCTACTGCAAGTCAGAATTATGATATTACAAAACTAGGCACCGCTGTGGGTTTACCTGAGATTCATCTCTCATCAAGACTTCAGGTTTTTCTTGAAACCATGAACTCGTATAATTTTCAATTTGGCAATAAACCCGTGCTGTATTTTTGAACAATTACATTTTCATTTGAAGTGTCATTCTGATTCTTACATTTTCTATGTACAAGTGTCTGAACTCTGGAGTATGCATGTTTTTTTCTTTCAGTTTGTTAATAATGCTGTGCAAGCTTATAAATGTATCATGATGCATCAACTGATATTGAGTATTTGGACTTCTAATGATTTTAGTTATGTCAGCCGGATGAAATGCTGAAAACATTGCAGGCACATTGCCATTGTTGGCTGCAATGAAGTTTTTTTCCCAAGTTCCGAAGAGGTGTTTCAAGGTGTTATTTTCTCGAGTTCATAACTATTTTTAGGTAACTGGAGATGCAGAGTATGTGGATGATACACGCATGCCTACTGACTGTTTGCATGCTGCCTTAATCTTGAGTCGAAAGCCTCATGCTCGTATTGTCTCAATAGATGATTCAGAAGCCAAATCCTCTCCTGGGTTTGCAGGTTTATTTCTTGCTAAAGACCTACCCGGAGATAATACAATCGGTCCAGTTGTTCATGATGAAGAACTCTTTGCTTCAGAGTTCGTTACTTGTGTTGGTCAGGTATGAAGCATCCAATGTCTCGACACTTATGACTTACATTCTCCTCTAGTTCAAGTTTTCGCCTTTTGTACTTTACAGTTTTCACTGCCTCTAAGAGTCCTTTCTGTTTCGCTTTTACGCAGCTGATAGGGGTAGTTGTGGCTGATACGCATGACAATGCATAATTAGCGGCACGGAAGGTCCATGTGAAGTATGAAGAGCTGCCTTCAATTCTATCGATAAAGGATGCTCTAAATTTGAATAGTTACCACCCTAATACTGAAAGGTTCATGATAAAAGGGGATGTAGAGCTCTGTCTTAAATCAGGTGAATGTGACAGAATTATAGAAGGTGAGGTTCATATTGGAGGTCAAGAGCATTTCTATTTCGAGTCGCAGGGCACTTTGGTATGCACATTGGACGGTGGCAATGAAGTCCATATGATATCATCAACTCAAGTAAGTTGTTTCATCAAAAGAAAATCTAGTCAAGTAGGTCATAAATCTTCGGGCTAGCCTATTCTTCAGATAGTTTCTTTACTCAATGAAAAATAAGTCTTGCTGACCCATTTTTAGTTGTTATTTTTGTGTGATTTCAAGTTCGAGTTTTTCTTATAGTTGCTGTCCTTTGCAGGCCATTCAGAAACACCAGATTTATGTTTCTCATGTTCTTGGACTTCCAATGTCAAAAGTTGTCTGCAAGACCAAGTGAATCGGTGGAGGGTTTGGTGGGAAGGAGACGAGATCAGCCATCATTGCTGCTGCAGCTTCTGTACCGTCCTATCTTTTGAATCGACCAGTCAAACTTGTATTAGACCGTGATGTAGACATGATGATAACTGGTCAACGTCATAGCTTCCTTGGGAAGTACAAGGTACTAATTTTGGGACTGAAGTTAAATGTTGTTTCTTCAGAAGTACTCTTCGACATGATATAATGTTCTTCCTACATTGACTTGTGTAGTATTATCTATTAGTGATCGTTTTACAGTTCATAGAGTCTTTTACACCCTGTTAGCTTCACAAGCACTATTTTCTTTTGAAGGTTGGATTCACAAATGAAGGACGGATGCTGGGGGTTAGACCTTGAGATCTATAACAATGCTGGAAATTCACTCGATTTGTCACTGGCAGTCCTAGAACGTGCCATGTTTCATTCAGATAACATCTATGACATACGAAACGTGAGAGTTAGAGGAAGGGTCTGCTATACAACTATGGCAAGTAACACAGCTTTCCGGGGATTTGGTGGGCCACAGGGAATGCTTGTTGCAGAAAACTGGATTCAACGAGTTGCTGTGGAACTTAAGAAAAGCCCTGAAGAGATCAGAGTTAAGTGTTTTCTAGTTGCACTGCTTTCAAGTTTGCAGGAAATCTGTATTTTGACTGATCATTGCTTGTTTATGTTTACAAATCTAACTCATCTGAATATCTATTTATACTCAGGAAGTTAATTTTCAGAAGGAAGGTTATGTTTTGCATTATGGTCAGCAACTTCAGAACTGTACAATGACCCTGATTTGGGATGAGCTTAAATCATCGTGCGACTTCTCAGAGGCTCGAAAGGAAGTTGATCAATTTAATCTTCAAAATCGCTGGAAGAAGCGTGGAATTGCCATGATTCCCACAAAGTTCGGTATCGCTTTCATGGCGAAGTTCATGAACCAGGTAAACTTTTTAATGAACCTGTACTTGTGCCAGTTTCATTGAATCTCGATTTGTGACTTATTTCGTCTGCATCTTTTAGTAGTAACTGGAATCTCCACTTCAGCATCTCAAAATAGGATTGATATTTTGTTGTCCTCAATCAGAGAAAAGAACATGCTCATGGTCTTTCTAATGAATACAGGCAGGTGCTCTTGTGCAAGTCTACACTGACGGGACTGTTTTAGTGACGCATGGGGGTGTAGAGATGGGACAAGGTCTACAGACAAAGGTTTCTCAAATTGCTGCTTCATCTTTCCATCTTCCGCTCAGTTCTATATTTATTTCAGAAACAAGCACAGACAAGGTAATTTTCAACAACAAAGTAACTTGTATGACATCAATGTGAAAACTAGCACTTCTTTATTTTGATTTCCTTAGTAGTTCATAACATGAAAGATCACACAAGCAATTAAAAAAGATATAGCGAGATCACTTTTTTTTTTATTAAAGGTGTGTGATGTTTTCAAAAGATCAGCAAACTTTTGCTTGGGAATTTGAACCTTTTACCTCAAGTATGAGAGTCAATTCCCTTGCAACTGGGCTAACGCAAGTTGGTTCAAAGAGAGATCACCCTGAAACTTGTTTCCTGTCAGGGTACCTCTGGTGTGGATCTTATGTCATCCACACCAATGGGGGTCATGCTATATGTTAGAGAGATGAGAGGATGGTGTAGACTTTCCTACTATGGGAAATCCACACAAACATCCATTTTATTCTAGATAAGAATAATCATAACAAAACGACAAGTCTCACGTGATTTCGATTTACCTGAATTAGCACTGTTTTTGGAAAATAGAGTTATCGAAGGGCATTGGGAGTCCGTTTAAGTTGATAAGGACATTGGGAGTCCATTTGAATTGTGGAAAGACATGGATTGTTACACATAAGGAGACTCATGTGGACTCCTCTTACATGTGGATCTTGAAAGTTGTCATTGTGGCTATTTTTTTTATCAAAAGAGAGGGAGATCCACATGGTACAGATGGTCTCCCTTTCCGTAGGATCTACCATTGCTACATGTTTGATTTTCCAATAATTTGGATAACAGCTACTAGATAGTGGTCTATCGATCTTTCTCTAATTCTAAAGTGGATGTTTATTTGCCACTAATTCGAGTAGTTTTATATGTTTTCACTGATTCACCCTTTGTGTCTAATATGTACTAATCGTTTAGAATGAGGGTAAACATGACATTTCATTTAAAGATAATGGTAGTGCTAAAAGCACCAGTTTTGGTGCTATTTAATATTGGAGATAGTGATTTGCCACTATGTAGATAGTGAAGGTGGTAAACAGAAAACATACTTATATGTGGGATCAGCCACTACATAGTGTCGGGTAATGGCTAGCCACTATGTATTGGCAATGAGAAACATGATGTTAGCTAAAGTAAAAACTTCGTTATGAAGTTGATAATGACACTTCATGAACTTTAAAAGGGATCTCAATCAAGAGTGATTTTTGATGTTCCATTATGCCCAAGAGCTTATTCCCGATGCTGTGATTTTCCATCATTTTGTTACCGATTAAGGTCCCCAATTCATCACCAACGGGAGCTTCTGCAAGTTTGGATATGTATGGGGCAGCAGTTTTGGATGCCTGTGAGCAAATAAAAGCTCGGATGGAGCCTATTGTGTCTAGAAATAAGCATAATTCCTTTGCGGAGGTGATCCTATTCCTACCTTTACATCATCTATGGTGAATTTGTTTGTTAAATTCTTACAGCAACAATGGCATGGCTGATATAAAAGAATAGCACAATTTTTTAAAATATTTTTTGGTGAGGTTTATCTATTAAAAAGAAACACAGGCGTTAAATGATGTTACAAACACAGGGAAAACCCTGTCCAGACAAAAGACCCGAAGAGTATGAAACTTGGTCACATGTGAACAAGTACTTCCTCAAACCCATTCCCATATCCAAGAAACTTACTAGGGATTCTATTTTTTCTCTATCATGATTTCGTCTCTGTTACCATCGGTGAACATCTATCCAATATGTAATCAAATAAACCTGTTTCTGTTTTGAGTAAGTACAGAATTCAGGATTTTGTTTGGCACGAGAGTTCTTTTTTTTGCTGGTACAATATCCTGTTTGTACGACTACTTTCCCTAAGTTACGCCTCAGCCTACTTGAGAATCCAACGATGGTCTTAGTTATTTCACTAACACGTTTGTTCCCTGGTTTTATCTGAAAGCCCAATTTCTTGCATCATCTTTTATTTTACTTTTTCTTCTGATTGAAACCTGGCAACATAGCGTCGATTTATGGAGTTCCATAAATATGTTTCTTGTTTATTGCAATTTGGTTCCTTCTCATGGTTGATAAGAGATTGAAAGTTGATACATTGAGTTAGTGTGTTGCATGATAATTTCATGTTTGTTTCATCTCTTATCAGTTGGCATTGGCGTGTTACTTCGAACGCATAGATCTTTCTGCTCATGGATTTTACAGAACACCTGATATCGATTTTGATTGGAACACTGGTAGAGGAGTCCCTTTTAGTTATTTCACTTATGGAGCTGCGTTTGCCGGAGGTTGAGATAGATACATTGACCGGAGATTTCCACACAAGGACAGTTAATATTATTATGGATCTTGGACATTCTATCAACCCTGCAATTGACATTGGACATGTGTATGTTAGAGTTAGTTTAGTTAGTTAATAATCATATGTGTGAGAGTTGTGTGTGAGTCCACATGTGTGAGTGTTGTGTGCACTTGGTCTGTGTAGGTTAGCCTAAATGTGTACGTTAGTAGGCTATATATTTGGTAAAGCAGTTTTGCTTCTTAACTAAGAACATAACATTCAATAGCAAATCATTTTCTCAAATCATCATCGGAAATCTTTCATGGTATCAGAGCTACAATCTCTAACGAGTTGTTCTTGATCCAATTTTTTTTTCTCTAAACTTTCAATTCTACAAATCATTAACATTTTTAAACAACATTTATAATGGAGAATACAAATTCTTCAACATCAATCAACTCACATTCATCGACAGATACAACAAACCTTTATCAACAACATCAAATTTAGTTACCTTTTCAAAACATTTGTAATTTCGTTTCTTTAAAACTTGATTCAACAAACTATCTTCTCTGGAAACATCAGTTTGAATCCATTCTGATGAGCACAAATCTCTTAAGATTTGTTGATGGATCTTATCCAACTCCTGCTTCAATGATTCCTGTTAATGAGGTATTAACATCAAATCCTGAGTGTTTTTTGGATAACTATGGATCGATTTGTTATGTCCTGTCTCAATGCAACATTCACTCAATCAATTTCTGCTGGTGATCTTGGTCTATTTACATCAAAAGAATATTGGGATTATCTTAAATCTGAATTCAACTTTCAATTCTTTGCAAGAAAATCAATGCTCAGAGGACAAATTCAATCAATAAAACAAGGTAATCTTTCAGTTCTTGAATACTTGTGTCAGATTAAGGAAATCACTGATAATCTTGCTGCTATTAATGAAAAGATATCAGATGATGACATTGTTATGTATACCTTGAATGGTCTAAATAGATGCTTTAATCAATTTGTTGTTTCTTCTCATAATCGAGAAAAACAATATACATTTGCTGAGTTAAGATCTAGACTAGTTCATCATGAACAATGGCTTAAAACACAAGAACAAGATTCATCCATTCTTCTTGATTCTACTAATACAACTTTTTACTCAAAGAAAATACCACAGTATAATAGATCTGTACCAACTATTTCTAGAAATTTTGAGAATAAACCTGCTAATTTTGGGAATAGGCCTTTTACAAATTTTTCTGATGTTGAGTGCCAGATATGTAAAAGATTTGGTCATTATGCAAACAGATGTAGTTGGCGTTATACTCCACCAACAGCTAATGCAAAATCTCATGCATCTACTACTAAGTCAAGACCACATCAAGCCTTTTATACTTGTTCTGGAGTTGAACAATTTGCTTCTGAATTTTAGTACACAGTGAATTCCTGATTCAGGTGCTACTGCTCATATAACTAGTAATTCTACTTTGTTACATGATTGCAAACCTTATTCAGGTACTAATCAGGTTATGATTGGAAATGGTAAAAATCTAAAGGTTTCTGGAATTGGAGAAGCTACTTTAGTCCTTGAGAATTCAGAATTTCTTTTAAAGAATGTGTTGTTGGTCCTACAACTTACACAAAATCTTATTTGTGTTTCTCAGTTTTATGTTGACAATAATGTGTCTTTTAATATGTTACCTTGGGGATACAATATCAAGAATTTGAAAACAGATAAGGTAGTGGCAGAAGGTGCTGTGTGCAATAACCTCTACCCAATTCAAGTTGCACCACCACCTACTACAACTTTTACTTCAATTCTGGCTTCTTCTTCTCTTTGGCACAAAATGTTAGGACATCCTTCTTCTCTTATTCTCAAGAAACTTTCTGATGTCCTTTATATACAATTGTCAGATCAAAACATAGATTCGTTTTGCCATGAATGCCAACTAGGAAAACATGTTAAACTACCTTTTCAATCATCCAAAAGAATTTCTGTCTCACCTTTATCTCTTATTCACTGTGACATTTGGGGACCTGCTCCAGTCACTTCTTTGGATGGTTTTAGATATTTCATCCTGTTCATAGATGATTATAGTAGATACCGCTGGATTTATCCACTCACCACCAGAGATGAGTCATTGAAATCATTCCAACATTTTAAACTTCACAATGAGAAATTCTTGTCCACTCCTATTGTCTCTTTTCAATGTGATGGAGCCTTTGAGTTGGTAAAAGGACCTTTTAGAGATTTTCTTGAGCAATGTGGTATTACCTTAAGAATTTCTTGTCCTAAGACTCCCTAGCAAAATGGTGTTGCAGAAAGAAAAATAAGGCATATTACTGAGGTTGGTAATACTTTGTCTTTTCAAGCTTCTCTTCCAAAGTTCTTTTGGTTCGATAGCTATCTTACAACAACATTTATTATTAACAGACTTCTATCAAAGGTATTGCAATTCAAGATTTCATTTGTTCTTCTGTATAATGACATGCCTGACTATAGCTTGTTTAAAGTTTTTGGATTTAGCTGCTATCCAAACATGTCTTCTTTCAGAAAAGACAAGCTTAGTCCAAAATCTATAAGATGTACTTTCTTGGGGTATAGCTCTTTGTACAGGGGTTACAAGTGTTATGACAATTCAACTAGGAAGGTTTTTGTTTCTAAACATGTTACCTTTAATGAGTCCAGCTTTCCATTTGTTGATTCTGCCATTAAACCCTCTTCTGCTTCTGATGTTGTACATCTTCAAATTGGGCAATGTGGAAGTTTTCCTTCATCTTCTGTTGATATTGCTCCAATTCCTGAAATAGCAAATTCCACTTCAGAAGAGTCACATATATTGCCTCCAGTTGTTCCTCTTATTCCCACCATTCACACAAGGTCAAGAAGTGGAATTTCCAAACAGAAAGGTCTTCCCCCATTTTGTAGCACATTACACCAATGGTCATCTCATTTCTTCTGCATTTCTTTCTGTTTTGCAAGCTTCTACAGCACCACCATCTTATACAACTGCTTGTAAAGATCCCACTTGGATTAAGTCTATGGATGAGGAGTATCAGGCATTAATGGACAATGGAACATGGACACTGGAGCCTTTTTTTGGAAGGTATGAATATTCTGGGCTGTAGATGGGTATAGAGAATCAAACTCAAGTCTGATGGCTCAGTTGATAGGTATAAGTCAAGACTAGTTGCTAAAGGGTATCTGCAACAAGATGGAGTTGATTTTGCAGAGACTTTTAGTCCAGTAGTCAAAACAACAACAATCAGGTGTGTTCTTACAATTGCATTAAGCAGACATTGGAGTATTCAACAGTTGGATGTTTCAAATGCCTTCTTGCATGGTTTCTTGGATGAAGATGTTTACATGGAGCATCCACCTGGGTATGTTTCTCCTACTCATCCTAATCATGTGTGTCACTTAAAGAAATCATTATATGGATTGAAGCAGGCCCTTAGAGCTTGGTTCAATAGATTTAGTACCTTTCTCCTAGAACATGGATTTTTTATGTCTACATGTGATCATTCCTTGTTCATTTATCACACTGCTTCTGAGATGATGCTTCTGCTTCTTTATATTGATGACATTATCCTTACTGGTTCCTCTGGAGATTCATGAAAGAATTTCATCAAGGTTTTTTTAGGAGCTGAATTTTGTATGAAAGATCTTGGTTCTCTTTACTATTTTTTGGGAATTGAGTGTCTTAAATCAAAGACATCTGAGACACTTCTTCTTACTCAACAAAAGTATACTTTCTGTCTATTGTGGTACAACTTTGGTATCTCCTACTTTTTACAGAAGTCTGGTAGGAGGTCTCCAGTATATGACTATGACTAGGCCTGACATAACATATGCAGTGAATTATGTTTCTCAATTCATGCATTCACCATCTGATTTGCATTTCCAATTGGTTAAGAGGATTATAAGGTATCTTAAAGGGACAATTGGTTCTGGAGTTACTCTTTCTACTGGAGATGTGGGACAAATTACAGCTTATTCTGATTCAGATTGGGCTGGTTGCCCAGACACTAGGAGATCCACAAGTGGTTATGCAATTTTTCTGGGATCTTCTTTAGTTTCCTTGTCTTCCAAGAAGAAACCAACAATTTCTAGAAGTTCTGCTGAGGCTGAGTATAAGTCCCTGGCAGTTGCTTCTTCTGAGTTGTTATTGATTTCATATTTGCTAATGGAGCTTCATATGCCTGTTTCCAACACCATGGTCCTCTACTGTGACAACCAGAGTGCAGCTAGTTTAGCCTCCAATCCTGTTTTCCATGCAAGAACTAAACACATTGAGGTGGAATGCCATTTTGTCAGGGAGTTGGTGTCTCAGGATTTTTTGAAGATTGCTTATGTTCCTTCAAACCATCAGCTGGCAGATTTTTTAACCAAGGGATTATGCGTTTTTGTTTTTCGTTCTCTGTCTGACAAGCTAATGTATCTGACTGATACACAGCTTGAGGGGGAATGTTAGGGTTAGTTTAGTTAGTTAATAATCACATGTGTGAGAGTTATGTGTGAGTCCACATGTGTGAGTGTTGTGTGCACTTGGTCTGTGTAGGTTAGCCTAAATGTGTACGTTAGTAGGCTATATATTCGGTAAAGCAGTTTTGCTTCTGTAACTAAGAACATAATATTCAATAGCAAATCATTTTCTCAAATCATCATCAGAAATTTCAGTATATTGCTGATCATCAGGTCAGCTCAAGTTCTCTGTTTACTTATGTTAGCTCGTTACTGCAATATCATTTCATTTCTTTTTTCTTGGTTTGAGGGTTGAGTGACTTGGATTAATGGGTCAAATTTGTGGGTCCATTAAATCATACTTAACATATTGTCTCTTCTAGTTACAAATTGCTACAACCTTTCATCTTGTAGATCGAAGGTGCTTTTGTACAAGTCATGGGTTGGGTTGCCTTGGAAGAGCTAAAATGGGGAGATGCGGATCACAAATGGATCCCACCTGGCCATCTTTACACCTGTGGTCCAGGAACTTACAAACTTCCTTCTAATGAATGATATCCCTCTCAAATTCAATGTTTCTCTTCTGAAGGTAAACAGATTATACACCTCTAGCAAAGATCACTTCCATATTTTGGTTTGTAGCTACCAGTTACTTTTTTTTCGTTATTGGATTCCATATTAAACATGATGCTCCAAATCCGAAGGCAATACACTCATCTAAAGCTGCTGGGGAGCCTCCATTTTTCCTTGCCACCTCAGTGTTTTTTGCTGTTAACGATGCAATTACAACAGCCAGAGCAGAGAGGTGGGACTTAATGAATGGTTTCTTGTAGATAACCCAGCAACGCCAGGACGAATTCGGATGGCTTGTGGGGATGATTTTACTAAACCCTTTGCTGGACCAGATTATCGCCCAAAATTGAGCGTGTGATCTGTTTGTAATTTCCACAACAGGTATGAAAAAAAAATAAAAAAGAAAGAAAGAGAGGGAGAAAAATGTAGCTCAAACCTTTTTTTTATTGTAGTATAAATTCTACTGAAATATAATGTTAGTTAACTGCTCACTTATTAATGTATTTAGTTAGAATTTCTGTTTGCCTTTTTTGTGTTTGTAATTTTCCTAATCCTAAATCCAACATGGATTTTCTGAAATATCGCCGTACTGCAATTGAATTTTATATATAGGATATAGGAGTCATGGTAGGGCGGCCTTGATTTCTAATAGAACCGTTCAGTTCTTTTAGCAAACCTTGGAGATTTTTTTACTCCAAAACCTACTTTTCACATGTTTCATACATACTCATTTACAAGGCTTAAAATGAAAAATAAAGAAAATGAAAAATAAAGAAATAAAAAATAAGCTAATTGTGAAAACATCATTTGTGGGTGATGTGTGAATAGAATCTTTTTGGCCTCATTGGTCACCGTAACTAAATGCAACTAACAAGTGGGAATAGAATTTTGGAAAGGACTCGTAAGGGATGGAATAAAAAAGAAATCGAGAAGATCTAGAATGTCAATAGATTCAATCAAGATTGGAAGTTGAATGAACGTATAGTTGTTTTGAATCAGGTTATCACCATTAAAGTTTGTTTTTGTTCTTCGAGTCGTAATATAAGTTCATATTCAAACAAATTGCTGCGATATTTTCAATTGGTTCACAAATGATCATGAAACATTCAAAGACTAATTCTAATGGACAAGAAAGACACCCTGAGCTTCACAAAGAATACAAAGAAAGAAAAGTACAAAGACAAACAGAATTTACTCAACCTTGGAAGGCAAACTATGGACTCGTTTGACTACTCCACTACATATTTGTCTCAGATCAGTTTCTAACCAATCATGAAGCTTAAACAAGAAACTTTATATAGGACTTATATTTTTAATAGAGAGATAAAATAGGGTTATTATATATAAATTTTAAAAATTTCTTATCCAATATATTTTTATAATTATTAAACTATCCTTGTTTCGTTAATAATAATTAATCTAATTAATTAAGCTAAAATAATATTATATTTATTTAAATCAAATCATATTTTTATTTGATGGGAAGAAAAAGTAAAAGAAAAAAGAGAGAATTTTTTGAAGATTTTTGAAAAATCCTATATTTTAATTCACTCAACCAAAATGAGTGATTCCCGTGAAAAATTTAAGGTGGGTGAATCCTTGTATGATAACCAAACCAAATTTTACATACCCATTGATGGAGACCCAACTATGGATGACCTTTTGGATGGTAGAGAGGATTTAACTCAAAATGGTGATGATGAATCTCAACCAAATGAAGAAACTAGCCGTCAAAGTGAAGATTCAATGACCGAGAATAGTCAGGTATACCTCTAACTTAAACTCTTGGTCTTTTTATGGCTCAAACTTGATGAGATTACGTAAAAAAATATGATTTTTTTTTTGTGATTCAGGCAGGTTTACGGTTGAGTTTTCTTCTCGAAACCAATCGTAACCATCTTTACGGTTAGATTTTCATCATAACCTAACCGTAACTGGATTTTCATGGCGGAAAACCCAATCGTTTTACGGTTGGGTTAGGTTTTTGATTCCCAACTGTAAAGAATTTTGTATATATTTTTTGTTTTTTACGATTAGCTTTGGAGGCAAAAACTAACCGTAATTTCCTCTACGGTTGGATGATGCTCCTAACCTAAACGTAAATTTTTCTTTCCTTGTGTTTTATTGATTAGTAGTTTGATATTTTTGGTTCAGCGCGAGATTGTACCTCACCCAATGTATGCTCATCCTCCTCCAAATGATATTCTAACTGAAGATACTACGGATCACTATTTGAACGACTTGGTAGGTTATAGATAAGTTGTTAATTCCTTTGGACAATATTGCTAAGTCTTTTTTCTTTCTTTCTAACTTTGTGTTCTTGGACCATGTGGACATGGGAAAAGAAAGACAATGCAAAACAATGGGCTAGAGAACATGGCAAACGTATCATGTGTGTGATTGTTTGTAATAATCAAGTGAATGAGCGTCGCTTCCAAATGGTTTGCGAGTGTAGTGGATTCCATACAATTCATGCGAAGAAGGGTACCGAGTTTGTAGGAAAGACGAAGAGGAAGAACACTACTTTCACTAAGAAGAGGGGATGCCTTTTCAAGCTTCAATTTGAAACCAACAAGGAAAAGAAGTAGTTTTTATGTAGAGTTGTATGCGGTTGTCACAACCACCTATACCAGAGAGTTTGTTAACGCATCCTTATGCGGCACGGCTCACCGAGGAAGAAAAGGTCATCATAGATTCCATGACCCAAAAGCGGGTAACCCATTGATATCCTCGGACACTTAAAGCAAAGAAACCCAAAAATATATCTACTTTGGAGACCATCTATAATGCAAAAGCCAAGTTGAAGAGTGAAAAAGGGCAAAAGAGGGACCAAATTCAACAACTTATGTACTGGGGAGAGAAGCACAACTACACTATGTTCCATCAAGAAGATGAGGATAAAGAAATAAAGCATCTTTTATTAGCTCATCCCGAGTTTATGAAGTTAGCACGATGCTCCCATCAAGTGCTTCTAATGGATTGCACGTACAAAACTAATAAGTATCAGCTCCCGGTCTTGAATTTTTCGGGCAAACTTCTACAAAGTCCCCGTTTAGTGTTGCCTTTTGCTTCTTGAGGGACGAGCTCGAAGAAAACTATTTGTGGCATTGGAACAAGTTAAATTATTCTACGTGGAAGGATATACCCGTAAGGTGATTATCACCGACAAAGAAAAAACCTTGATGAATGCAATAACAAGGGTCTTCCAGGATGTTCGTAATCTTATCTTCACCTTCCACTTATGGAACAATATTCGGATCAAGTGCAAACCGATTATTCGGCCAACAAAGAAAAGCGAGATGGATATAATTAAGAAATTACTGGTACCTCAATAAGAAAAGGCCAAAGAAAAATTCGAGGAGGATGACAAGTTGGCGGAACTAAAACGGGCTAGTTTCCAAAGGGAGTGGGAAGCTTTGACATGGTCTATCACCAAGGAAGATTATGAAGAAAATGTTCGTATGTTAGGCTTGCATTGGAGAAATTATCCAAGTGTTATGAAGTATTTGATGGACCATTGGTTGAATCCACACAAAGAGAAGTTTGTAGCGGCGTTTACAAACTAATTAAGCACTTTGATAACCAAGCTACAAGTACCGCAGAGTCATCTCACAACCGATTGAAGAAGAAGCTTCATAGTTGTGATGGTGCGTTTGTTACGGTCTTCGAAGCCATGCACGATTATTTCCTCCGTGACCTTGATAGAGTTAAGGAGAATTTCGAAAGAAGCCGCAGTAGAAAACACCTCCAATATAAAGACGACCCATGGCCCGAGGGAATTTCTTATAAGGTGTCGCCTTGCACAATTGATAATATAATGTACGAAGTTAATCATTATAGGTTGGGAAACTTGCACGGAGAAGAAGAGTGTGTTTGTCCTAACATGTCAAGTTTGGGACTCCCATGTCGCCATATGATGGCCAAGTACGAAGAAGACGGTGTGATCCCAGTTCAAGATATTGATCCGTTTTGGCAAAAATTGTCTTTCAGTGAACCCATCGGCGAGCAAGATTTTGGTGGATCGTTTTCCGATACCGATATTGAAAAAGCTCTAGTCGAGAAATACTCCACATTAAATTGGACGCAAAGGAAAATATGGTTGAGTAAGTTGAGCAACTTCGTGTTTCCACACACAAAGTACGATGTCAAGGAACCAACTCAAGGGAAGAGAAAGGGTAAGCCTCATACGAAACAAAAGAGGGATGTACTGCGAAAGAAAGCGAGGGAATTGTTGGAAGAATCAAAGAAAAGAGAACCTTTGGGTTTTGAGCATTTGCAAAAGGAATATGAAGCGGAGGATGAGAAGGAGGAGGATGTTCAAGGTAGAAACAAACTATGAAGAAGTCAAATGGAACTAGGAGGACCAAGCCGTCAAGATGATAAAGGAAAACGTCCCGAGATTTCCTCTCAAGAAAGATCAATTATCAAAGTTGTGCCAAGGGAAAAGGTCCCATATTTCGCTCCAAACAAAATCAAGAAGAATAGTTGAGGTGTCGTAAAATCCAAGTGTTGGGAATGAGTCGATCAATATGCCCATCAATCAAAACTCAAGAAGAGTTATTATGAAAGAATTAGCGAGAAGAAAATAACATGCCAAGGGAAATATATCATTGGTTGAAGAGCCACATACGATCCGGGTTGCAAGAGGATTGATGCAAGCACCATCTAATTTTTCAAGAGATGATAAAGGTAAAATTGTCTGAACCGAGCACATTATATATCTATATTTTCCGGATTTTGTTCGTGAATACAGAAAGGCCACCGACGATGTTGCCGGTGATGGTAATTGTGGTTACCATGTGTTCATCAAACAAGTCGGACCTTTTAGTGGAGTAAACGGTTGGGACGAATGCACTTATGCACGACATAGATGTGCGGTTGAACTACGTTCATACCCGGAATTCTACAAGCCAATGATGGCATCGGGAGAACCGGGAGAACAAGAGTCGGAGTTAAATGAGAAGTTCGTTGCATTCGAACGACGTTTAATTGGCAACAAGAATTTGTCAAGCGACTATTGGATGTGCATGCCAATATGTGGCCAAATACCTTCCAACGCTTTCAATTGCGTTATCCATTATATCTTAATTGGATGTAGTCTTACATTTGCACCAACAAGAACAACATTTGTCGAACAATTGGATAAGAGAAGATGTGTGATGGGGATGGTGCAAAAGTGCCATTTTGTCGGTCTCAGGTACTTTGTTTTTCTATTCACATATGAAAACAAATATTAGTTGAGTCTTTTGTAATAAATCTTAAAAACATTAATAGGATAAGTAATTTACGTACCAAATTGAAATATGCCTTTTTCCAACTATCAATTAGACTATCTCCTGTGTTGTTTCCTTAACCCCTTTTAAATAATTCTCATAGCTTTTGGATCAATATTAATCACATTTAGGATGACCAAAATGGCGATACCAATCCAAGTAATCTTCTACGACCATTTTTGTGCACGAAATTGGATTTGCCTCCCGTTTTTGGATATGGTATTCCGGTTTATGGCGGTCGTTCCAAATAGCAACCGAAGGCATCGGGGTGTAGTTGAGCACGATACTGGGGCCTTCGATCATGGATCCATTCACACACAATTTAAGGCTTCGATTGTTTCATTGGTTTGAACAAAGCCATATTGGCGGAGAGTTTGACGAGGGTTGGTCATTACGAACCCAAACAGATGGTATAAAGGCCCATTTTAGCCTGCCACATCACTAAACTCACGTTCATCCTCTTCTGTTTCTTTTTTTAATCTTCAAATAAGGATCAAACACCACATCTTCTACGGTGAAAGCATCAATTTCACTCCTCTTCTTTGCTATATAAACTTCTTCCGCTTTGATGAGTGCCGGTGAATCTGAATTTCTTTCCTATATGACCAGTAAAATCACCCTTCCACTCCGTCTTAGGGGCCAGACTCGGAAAGTGGTCATAGAACCATGCCTATAAAGATAACAAATATTAATATAAGAGAATGACGCAAAAAAAATTGAAGTTAAACATTGAAATTCACCCAATAAGTTACCTGAAGAAGACCAGTATTCTCGGCAATCTCAGTACCTCCAACCCTCGAAGCTTTTGTAAGGTTAGAAAGTAAGTAAGCGAGGGTGGCAGTGCCCCATGAATATTCATGCGTCTTCTGGAGATCCTTCAACCACTATAGAAAGTGATCATTCACCATATTTCCCGAGTTGTCAGCGAAGAAGATGGTACCAAGCATATACAACAGATATGCTTTGACTGTACGCATGGCTCTAGTTTCATCTATCACAACCCCATCCTTTTCCAATTGCAGGGTTCCTCCAAACTTCTCCCTCAGACTACACAACAAGATCTTCTTGGTCATATGATAGACACATTTTAGTGTCTAAATTACACCTTAATTTCTAGTGAG
>JAJJMC010033691.1:3824515-3923571 GCA_023531435.1 Papaver californicum | reverse complement strand
CAAGTTCGAGAATCGAATCTCTATTTACCACTTTCTAAAACACATCATCATACCTAAACCTTTCTTCGTTGCTTCACCCGGTTTATCTTCGGCAGCCAGTTTAAACTCTAACTCGGTTTCTGTCCGCTCTTATCCAAGTGTGTCTTTAACAAGGACACATAGATCACCCCAAGACATGTTGTTTTCAAAATATTCATACATGGATGTTCCTTTAACTTCTAAGTCAAGAATTGACTTGACATCATCCGGCGTTATTGTCATCTCGCCGAATGGGAGATGAAACGTATCGTTTTCAGGCCAATATCGTTTCCTGAAGACTGTGCAGGTAACACTATCATATTCCAACATAGAATTGGTAATTCCGGGAGCTAACCCTGAATCATTTACGAGAGTACAGACGACTTCACATTCTTCAGCTAACGGACAATGTTGAGCCCTTTGATGAACCAATTTCTTCACAACCTGTGTATGATCCTACAAAGAATAATAACAATCTTTTTTAATCAAAATCATACCATTAAACAAAGAAAAACTTAACAAAACAATATAAGTTTTTAGATTATTACCCTAGTCTCAGCAACTTTGGCATCCCATGAATGCGGATAACCAAATAATATTGCAGAATTATCTGGGGCCTCACCCCAACGTCTGCCATTTTTTTCTTAGGCATCAACACGTCTATGCCTTTGGGATTATGCTTGCCTTTCAGTGAAGGTTTCTTCCTTGGCTTTCTTTCCTTCACTTGAGGTTGAGGCGAAGCAACAACAATTTGTTTACCTTTGCCTTGATCGACAAATTTTTCTTCGTCTGTCTCTTCTTCATCATCATATTCTTTCTCTTGTGGTGGTTCTCTAATCAAAAGTGCACCTCCACTCACCACCGGTAGATCTTCGAAGTCTTGGAAAACATGGGATTCCTCTTGAAGTAGTACATTATGACTAGAGCTACCACCCCTACCTCCAAATTCTTCTTCTTCTTATCGTTCTTTCTCAATCCTCTATTATCTACCCCTAAATGAACACTGTGGCGAGGGGTGGGATTGTGATCTATTGGTGTTAAGTTGCTACCCCTCTTGTTCTTGGTTTTTTCCCTATCCCTATTCCTACAACATACAAGAAATACAATTGAAATCACAAGTTAGATAATTTCCAAACAATTCAACACAAACAAACTCATATCTGAAAACTCAGGATTTATTACGGTTGGGTTACATCAATCGAACCCAAACGTAGACAAGTTTACGGTTGGGTTTTGAGCATCGAACCAAAATGTAAAATTTTTTACGGTTCAAAACCCAAACATAAAAGAAACAAAAAAAAAACAACAAGTTGAGCTCTCAGGGAAACTTACAGTTGGGTTTTGACTTTCAAATCCAAACGTAAATTGATTTACGGTTGAAAAAACCCAAACCTAAAAACCAAAATTTTTATTACTGCAAGTGAATTTACGGTTAGAATGAGAATCGAACCCAACCATAAAATGTCATCTTCATCTTCATTATTTAAAATTACGGTTGAGTTTTGAAATAACCTAAACGTAAAACAAAAAAAAAACTAGTTACGTTTGGATTCCAAACCGTAAGTTCTTCAGAACTTGTATTTACAGTTGGATTTTGAATAGAACCCAAACGTAAAAAATTCTGGAACCCTAATTTTTTTTTTGAAATCAATAATTCTAACACATTACAATCACAAAATTAAGAAAAATAACATGGGTTCTTCTTGGATTATACCTCATATACACCATTGCTTGTGGTTGAGGAGTTTGATTGCCTTCACCACCGATTTTTTCTTCAATCTTTTGATGAGTTTGATTTGAATTGTTTGATTGATTTTGATTCAAATCACTGCTACCTTGTATACCTTTAGTAGAATTTTTCATCTTTATAATAGTATTTGATCGAAGATTATAAATTTTTCGAATCGACGATTAATCAAAGACGATGAATTTGACGGAGAAGAAAATGAGGAGAAGAAGAGCTAAAATGTAGAAGGAGTTGTCTTCTACGGTTGGGATAGATGAAGAGTTGAATTAAAATTAGAATTAGAATTAGATGGTTAGTTTTTTATTTATTTAGGTTTTAATAGATTAAAGGGAAAATTAGACTTTTTATAGATGAAAGGGTAATGTAGACATTTTACTATTGGTGTAGGATATCCCCTATCCAACTATTTAGTTACCCTTAAACCTATAAAAACCCATTTATTGGAATTTAAGCCCCTATATGAGGGTTCTTAAACAACCCAAACCTAACAACCAACAAAAAAGAAATTTCATTTTTTCCGATACAAAAGTGTAAGATTCAAATATCGGAAAAAAATGATTTTTCCAATTATAGGTTTTTGTATGACTCTTCAATTCGGGAATACCCCTACAGATTTAGAGATACCTAATAAAATGAGGTTTTATATAGGCTTCTCTTATATATAGTCCATGATTTTATTAACTAGGAATTACTAGTTAATCCATTTTTGGTGACCCGTTTAATGACTGGTCCATCCATTTGTGTTGGTTTAACCGGTGGTCCAAAAACATGTTTTTGGATCAAAAAAATTATCTCCAGGTCCACAACACGTGTGAGCCTTGATGTGTACTTTTCTTAAATTCCAGAGCTGCCCCTATGTCTAACGAGTACTATGTCTTCTTCTGTTTTCCATTCTCTTTTAATTTCTGTCTCGAAGGAACGATGAAGATTTTCTTTGAGCTCCGGCGAATTTGAATTCAAGTCCGATTAATTGGGTTAGTAAGTTGTTTTGCTTATTGTTGATTTAATTTATGTTTTTTCTTCTTCATTTTTTTCTTATGATGATTTTTTTAGGGTTTGTGGTACGATTCCAATCTGAAATCCAAATCTCTTGATTCCGCGGACATAAATTCTGGTTGTACATTAAACCAAAGTTATTATGATTGTATATTAAACCATCCTCGGATGTGCATTTGTCTTTTAGATATTTATAGGGTTTAGATTGTAAATAAGGATTTAGATATGCTTTCTGAGTTTTCTAGAGGTTAATTCTGATATGTGGGTAGTTGATGCTTGAAAAATAAAATTCATTTCGGGAATTTGGATGTATAATCATAGAAACTTGAATTTGAGTACTTACAATAATATAGTTCCTGAATTTAAGTTTTGACAAATGTAGTTCCTTAGTAATTCCAGTAGTAATCTTGAAAATATAAAGAACCTAAGAGAAAGAATCATAGTTAACCTCAGTGAAGTCACGTTAAAGAAGGTGAAAAACTTGTCCGAATCATATGAATGCAGAATATGAATCCTAGGAGTCCCCACTTTTTTGTACTCTGCGCTTGGTTCTCGCCCAAATAAGAATCCTGATTAAGAATTTTTTTTTCTTTGTAATGTTAATCAGTTGATTAACTACAGTAGCCACAGTTCTCATTTTACTTTTACTTATTTTGAAGTTCGAACGTATATCTTGCAACACATTTGTTATGTCTGGCTATGTGTCACCAAGTAGTTACAGGTCTTATTTTATTACAAATACAAGTTTTTAATTTGTGGATTTTGTGCATGGTGACCTAAGTAGGATGTGATGAAGCACCATTGCTGCCATTACTGTTTATCATGGTGAACATGGCATTCAACATATCATTGTTGCTCCTCCTTAAGATCTCCTATGCCGTAGTCTCTGATCTTGCATCCACGTTTTCAGGTATTTATTTCTTTTACCTAAAAGGTTTATAGTTTAATCTGTACTTATGATGGTAATATGAGACTTCAGATCACCCCTGCAAGAATGATCAGAAGCAATGACTATTAGTCAACCAAACCAACCTTCTATGCTAGTATCGGATGGGTGGCCCATCTATTTCAACATAAAATGGATTTAATATATGGGTTATAAGTGGAATCTTGAGCTGATGACTGTCATTGGTGTCGTATGCTCAATCTCAAGCTCTGTTGGATTGGAAAAAACTTGGTTTATCTATGCTGTTACTTTTTTCAAATCAGATGGATTATTAGGTTATTCATATCAGTACATGTCAATATATGTTGTGAATGAGTTAAGTGTATATTTGCACGTACTGAAAATGAGTTGAATGTATTTTTGATGCACAATGTTTTGACGAAATGGATCCTTTTGGTAATGATTATATATGATTCCAAACCCTATACTATTTTTGTTTACGAAATATGTGTTTCTTGCAAAATAATTATGGACTGTCAGGATTTGTTGTTTTCATCATCATTACACATAGATCTCTTTTAACACCTTCATCTCTTCGTATAAAGCACATCAAGGTTTTGAATGGGTTGGAGAGTGGGTAAACACGGGGTCAGTTGAATAGTCTTGTTTAGCTAATTTATCCTATATTTTTTTGATTTTGTATGTTAAGAATGTGAATTTATGCCTAAACGTACAATTTGTTGATTAAACATCAATTAAACAACACAAAGATCAAGATAAAATAGCTTAATGCATATAAACGAACTGTGCATTTGATGGACTGCATGGAAATGACCAACAAAAATATACAAAATTCGCATACTACATTACTATGTGATATCTACTAGGTTCCATAGTACATTTCTTGTTTTCTTCAGTATATGTGTATATGTACCGTGATATCTACTAGGTTTCACTTGGTACATATCAATATCTACTATGTTTTCACTCAGTACATATCAATATTTACTAGCCTTTCAATTATTTTTTTTTTCCAGTACATGTGTATACGTAAAGTGATTTTCATATTTAATCTCTCCAATTTTCTATTTCTATTTTGAAAATTTGTTGGATTTTTGTTGAAAAATTGTTTGCAGACAAAGAGGACGGCTGAAGTTTTGTTATCATTTCCTTGAATATATACGTATTCGATTATTTTTTGTGTATAGATGAGTGCATATCTAAATGTATTACAGATGGATGGGTGTATATCTAAATTGTTGTGAACTTGATAAATGAGGTCTTCGAGTAGAGTAACAAAGAAACTTAAACACATCTTCAACTTATTTGATTTGTATGTGATGCTTACCTAATATTGCATAACGGGTCTGCAGGAGTTGGCGCCATCAACTTACTCATCAAACAAGGAGATAATATCAAATGTGTGATATCTACTAAATTTTCACTCAGTACCTATCAATATGTACTAGAGTTTGATATATACTGGGTTTTGAATTTTGTACATATCAATATGTACTGGGTTTTCACTCTGTACATAACTCAAAAGCTAAACCATGCAGGATTCTCATTGTATTAATTTTCTCAGTATTCTTGAGAGTTCTATATATGTTTATATTATTGTTTCAATCCCTGGTAGACAGTAATGAAGTGCATGTTATAGAATAAAATAGACTTGATCTTACTTGATAAATACAGTTTCTCTACTTGACATAATAACTGCAAACTTCATTGTTGACATAATGGACGAAAAAGAAGCGTACATTTATCCAAAAGGATGCTGTCATCTTCCTAAAAACAAAACTAGGAACTCAATCCAATAAAACAAAAAAAAATAAAAAACAATCCGAAAAAACTAAAATCTTAATATTATCAAAACTTTATTTCAGTTCTACTAGTAGATAGAGAAAATAAACACAGTTCTTCAACAATAACTCTAATCACCGGCTTCTTGATCGTTTTAGAAAAGTGGTAAAAATGTGTTCGTTCGCTTAGACTTGTGAAGGTTCATTTTAGACCTAATTTTGAATTAAACTAGAAAATAAGTAAAAGATTTTAACAATTTTGGGAAGAACTGGAACTCAGGATTCCACCAAAATCAAATCTGATTGATTTCTACAATGATTATTTAACAATTATAGCTCTTTTATTGACTCTGTTTCTTTGCCAAAAGTAGATTTCTATTACATTAACTGTAAATCACAAGCATGGCGCATCAAAATCTCTGAAGTCCCAACATACACCATCAAACAAAATCACAACCAATTAAGAAAAATCATAAATCAATTAAAAATCAATGAAAAAGTTATTAAGAATAAAAAATAGTTACCATTCATTCATGAAATATAGCTTCCTCCATTGTCCCAGTGGTTGGGTTTAGATCCTCATGATGTACACACTCTCAAAATAATTATTCATGGCTCAAAACTGTGTAAAAAGAAGAAGAAATAATAACACAGATGGTTCGCAACGATGTAGTGGTATTGCAAACCATTGTTCTCACTGTTACAGAAGAAAAGTGTTTTCACCTGAAGATAAATGTTGCAGATACTAAGATATCCGTTGCATATGGGTTAAAGAAACCGTTGTAGCCGAAGATAAACGTTGCAAAACGTTGAGGAAACCGTTGCCTTTTCTCTATTCTTCGTGTTCTTCAACAACAGCAAAACACTTTTTCCCGTGATGATTTTTCCTCCTTCTGTTGGCTTCTTGAGCTTGGCCCAACCTCTTTCAATCTTTGATGGATTTGATACAACCTTTTTGTATACAACATAGCCCTCAAATCTCGAGGGAATCTCTTTTATTTTTTCGATTGAAGTTTCGGGGGTTTTCTCCCCTCTTCCCTGAATTTTTCTCGAATCCCCCCTCTCTTGTTTATCGATTTCTTTAGCTTATTTAGGTCCCAGAAAACCTAATACACTTTCCTTAGTCGATAAGGACTCAAAACCTAATCCAAAACCAACTTAGAATCATGTTTATCTTAATTTGATATTCAACCTTTTTCCGGAAGCAAAATAGAATCCCCAGCTTGTTTCAAAACATCAAATATTCCTTATGACGTGTTTTGATTGTTTCTTTGTGTTGTTATCTTTAAGAATCGTTTTAATTCATAAAAATAGGAAACCAATAAAACAGAAACATTCTCACGAAGTAAGAAAAGTTTCCCGCTATTTTCGGATTTTGAACAAAGTAGAGGGGAGGTACCCCTATCCAGAAGTAGGGTGCCTTTATTAACCAGTATGGGTGCCTTAAGTTATATATGGGTGCCTTTATCACTTATTAAGCCAATTTTTTCATAAATGTTTATTTCTCAAAAATACACATAAAATCACACAATAAGTATAAAATCGAGCACTAATAAAAAAGAATTAAGAACAAATTTGACACAAAAATGTGTCTATCACTTCTTCAACCATTTTAGTTCCCAAACCCATGGGGCCTGCTATGGGAATCCCTGCTATAGTGACAAGTGAGTAGAGCTCTTCCTTTTCATCTTTATCATCATTCCTCTTGCGAGCAATGCGAACCCTAACTCTTCTTGGTGGAACTTGTTATGGGAAATGGCTGTTAAATATATGTACTGAAAATGATAAGAATATGTACCGTCAAGAACCCAAAATATTGTTGGACCAAAGTAACAAAGCAAAAAAATATTTTTATTTTTTCCTTTTGCAAGGTAATACATATGTAACCTAAGTTTCCAACAATACATTCCAATTTTTACAACAATTATGTATTGAAAGAAAAATAAAACCATCTAATTTTTCACAGCACATGTAAATATGTATTGGAAGTTGACACTGTCAAAAACCACCTAGTTTTTCAGAATACAACCAAATAAGTACTGCAGTTTTTACCAGTAAAGTCAAATATGTACTGGCAGTTGACACTGTCAAAATCCACTTAGTTTTTCACAATACAACCAAATATGTACTGCAGTTTTTACCGGTAAAGTCAAATATGTACTGACAGTTGACATTGTAAAAAACCATCTAGTTTTTCCATCAGTACATATCAATATGTACTTTCAAAAACATATTGATTTTTACATATTATTTTCGTATTGCAAGGTAGTACGTATTTATATCTACTGTCAACAACCACTCTGATGGTATTCTATCATCTCAACCAACACACTGCTGAAAGTACATATATATCAGCACATAATCGACAAGGTTATTTCACCACAAAACAAAATAACAAGAACGCATTAACAAGTAAATGTATGCAGGTTACATTACTGTTCTTCGTGTTATACGGAGAAGCAGACATAATTACAGATCCAGGAGTGAGTAGAACATTGTATGAGCAAGCAGGTAGTAAAGACAAGAAATTTATGTTATACCCTAGAATGTGGCATGCTCTCACATCATGGGAGCCTAATCACAACATTGAGACTGTCTTTTCTGACATCTTTTCTTGGCTCAAAAAATGTACTGTTGACTTCAGTAGTAGCACAGGTGATCGTACAGTCTTCAATACTACTACTACTACTACTGCCACTGTTGACCCACTGTTAATTTTTTTGTTTTGTTGATTTGAGTAGAAATCAGTTTTAGACCTACGAGTTTTGATGATTTAGGTTTGTTTGTTGATTTCGATTTTTATATCTTTGATCGGTTTTTGTTGATGATTTCCTTTTCAGATTCAGGTGATTTTTTATTTTGATTTTTTAGTTTCAGGGGTTTCGAATTTCGGTGCCCTAGTTTCTATCGTTGTTGGTTTTTGATTTTCGCTGTTGGAGAGACGTGGATGGTTCACATCGTGAATAGTAATGGGCAGGAAAGTAATTTTTACTTTTCAAAAATATTTTGGACTATATGATAACTAGTTTATCCCGCTGGACTGTAGGATAACTTATATACGGGTTTTTGGACCACCCAATAAATTTCCCTTTTATTAACCATCACCCATTTGACTTTGATCAATTGGTTTTGACTACAATTTTAAGTTTGACCATTTTCTATTGTTATTCATAGCCCAAAAACTAGGCTAACGATTCAGCTAGTAGGTGAAATACGGAGTTGGAAAATCAGTGATTCAATGACCCACTAAAAAAAATTTTAGATATATTTTTATTTTATTTATACTGTAAATATCCCTATAATATCATGCATGTTATAATAAATAATATGGACGAAGATGTCACCAACCTCACGGATTACATCTAATTCATAAGGAAGGACTTAGTAGAATTGTCCTTCACTTACACATCTCTGTTCAAAATATTTTCCATTAAAGAAACTTCTATGTACCCCAAACAGAGGATTCATGTGATTTTTTTTTTTAAAAAGTGTTATTAAGAACATTTGAGAAAATACCGATAAAATATAATCCTTTGTGGATTTTGTCCTATTGCCTTACGGAATGAAACTAACAAGTCCCTTCCTGAGAAAGGATAACATAGTCTTGATTGGAAGTAGATTGAAGTGAAATGAAATTGCTTTCCGCTGACGGCAAAGAGAGCATCTCTGCTTCCATTCTATTATACATTGAAGCTGACTCGGAAAACAATGTTCAGAGAAGCTGATGTAAGAGTCTAACCAGCTGGCGGAAATTCCGATACTGAGTGTTGTAATTGGTTGAAATATAATAAACATAGTTGCTGGTTCCAATCCTTCCTTCTCTTTTCCAAGCTGAGTTGACTGTGAGGTGGGAAATAGAACAAAAAATGAGACAAAATTGAGTATTCTCAGCCTTAGGCTAGCTGGCGATTGCTGACCAATAGAAGAGTTATCCTCTCATCCTCCTGTTCCGAATTTGACTTTCTCACCTCGTTGCCTTTACAATAATTTCAGGACTTGAAAATCTTCATCAAGACTTGACTGGAAACCGCGGAAAGATGGGACCGAATCTACTATTGAAACGACAAATTAATATGACATCCGTACTTCTTCCAGCTCTATGGGTATATCTTTTTGATTCGTTTCTTTAAAATACCAAAATTTTCATCATCTTTCTTTATTTCTTGATCTCTAATGGAATTTATGGAAAAAGAGGTAGGATTCGTAGTGTCATTGCTTCTAACGGGACGGTCTATCTTTGTTTGCATCCCCCTGGTCGTAGGAAGAGTGCTCTATCAACGGTTCGTGTGGACAAGAATCTATACCTATGCACCCGTTATGCCCCTTTACTTTGTTTAGGTACGTTGTCATTAAGATAAGTGAATACCTGAAATTCTATGAGTATTCAGAATTGTGCCTACCCGGTGTTGGCGTAGATGATTTCCATTGGTTGGTAGTAGTATCGTAAATAATATAGATTTAGGAAACTAGATAAATAGAACATGGTCAATGAAGTCCTCTTAGGATATAGAACGGGGTCTAGATAAATTCAGAGATGAAGAAGATAAATAAGGAGTGGCATTCCTCGTGGTATCATTGTTTTGTTATCTTTTTTCGGGTGAAGAAAGGAAAAAGAGTCCCGGAAACACGAAATGAAGGAGTAACCAAGAAAACGGATGCGCGTGCTAACGCGCAACGGTATGAGTCGTTGCTTGTTGGGCTCCAAACTGAAAAATTAGGGTCACCAGTGATGCTTGGAAGAACCGAGACATCAACTCCAGCCTGCTCCATGATGTCTCTAATATCATCAGGCACAACCCACTGACTATCAACAATGAAGTCACTAACTGGCTGTGAATACAAAGGCTTATCAGCATAAGTAAGCCCCATATGCACACTCAAGCTAGTGTCAACACACCAATTATCAAAGAACATGGAAGTGTTCCTGCCATCACTAATTACACACTTCGTATTCTTTTCCACTTCAGAATATACCCAGCGAATACCAGGGAAGATTGAGGACTTCAACTTGTAATCGATAAGGTCCACATTAACTTTAAGATATTTGGCACGAAGAAACTGAGCCCATGTCTTGTTGGAGTGTCTGATATTCCAACATAATTTCATGAGCATAGCCCTATTAACCACAGTCATTCTACGCAAACCCAACCCACCCTCCTCATAAGGACTGCATATGCAGTCAAAAGAAACAACCAAATCTTTACTTACCTCTGCATCACCAGTCATACAATGCCGTCTAGTCTTTGATTGACAAAGGTAGGGAACACTGTCTAACATACTTTTCTTTATTGAATTTTATTGAATTTGTAAAACTCCTAAAAAAAGCTTTCAGATCGGTCATTTTCCCAGGACCCTTACTTGACTATATATTCTTTAATGCCCCTTTTGTTTAATTCCGGACCTTACTGCAGACTTTTCCTTTTCGAATTGAGGCAAAACCGGGTTCCGCTAGATAAAGAAAGAGTTGAGATTCGCATATACCTCGGTTGGGTAAGTTGGATTGGGAGTGCCATACGTAGCTTAAAAAAGGACGAGCCGGGTAGGTAATGTCCCAAGGATTGACTAAAGTCTAGAAGTATGATGCCGGTAGTCTTGTCCTAAAAGGGATTCCCTCGAATACATAATGAAAAAACAAGTTCTAGTGGATCACCGTTCTCAACGAATCCATAAGAAGTGATCCATTTTTTTTCATCGGGTCCGGGTAGAGACCAAAGATCTTGAGCGACCTATCTGGAAGAACAACTCAAAAGATAAAGAAGTATCGTTAATTTCTTCATGCTCGTTCCAAGCTCAAAATACCATTTGTATAAAAAAGAATCCCCTTCCTTACATGATTTCTTCTTCATATAGATAGATATAGGATCTATAGGGCAATTACTTAGAAGTATATTTTGTGCCACATCCCTTCCTATCTGATAGAAAAGGATCCCATGATCCTGAACCGATCTTACCTGGGATCGCAAATCCCATGTTTGTCTATGAAGAGCGGATCTAATTGTACTAGTGTCTAGAATGGATTTCTTCTGTATAATACTAATGGATATGGCCTCATTGGTAAGTGCTACAAGATCTCGTGCATTGGAGCCCATGGTTAAGATGGAGTAACAACACTTGAGATGGAGTAACAACTATACCTATATATGCAATTAGTGAACAAGGCGGACGAATGCCCTGCTCAAGATATCCTTTTACTATCTTTCTGACCTACTTCGAGCAGTCGAAATTGAATCAAGAATCGAGTTTACTCTCCAAAAGATGAGAGAATAAAAGTCTTATATTTTTAGCTCTTTTTATAGCTTCCATCGAGGAAAAAGCTACATAAACGAGATAAAAAATTCTCGTTTAAGCTCAAACTTTAATCTGAGGTAGTTATATAGCTTGGTTGCTTGTGTTTTTATAAAAGTCGGGACAACGGGGACACAAATTATTGTTGACATGAAGTGAATCCCCTTTGGGGAGCCCGCTTGCTAGTGTATCAGGTAGTGTTGATTAGTTACTTTGTGTACCTTTACACCATCTTGGTCATGACAAGAATCTGTGTAATTCCAATGTCTTTCTGGAAGCTGAAACTTATTTTGCTTCTACAAGGGGTCGGGCATCATTAACGACATGAGTCTTCTTCCCCAGTCAGCAATCTCCCACACCGGAACGTTCTCAAAAATAGGTTCTGACGGAACTTATATTATAATATGCTTAACTGCTCGAAAGGATACAAGACCACCGCTAGAGACCCAAACTCTGAACCTTCCATCTTAGATATTCTTACTTAATGAATAAATAAATTATGAAGAGCTTCCATTCTATGATGTGAGGATGATACCAATCTGCTATAAACAAATGAATATAACTAACTGAGCGCCAAAAAATCCTTATATTCTAAGTCGAAATCTAGTAAACTTCTTCCTTAAAGGGCATTCTTAGATAGTTGACTCGTTCAGCCATTAATAAGGCTTCAACCGGTGACTTTGGAAGAGTTATCGAAGCGCCCAGCGGCTCATACTATAAAGACTAAATTAATCATTGGGCAGCATTGACGGCAATCCGTTGAGTTCAAGGCTCGAGTTCTCGATCATTTACATGGAAACACTTTTCGTGGAATTTATGGGAATTTGATGACCTATAAACCGTCCCTAACAAAGGATCGACTCATCTTTGAGCATGATTCATCACTTCGTGCCGCCATGACAAGCTGCTTAAACCCTGGTCGAAGCGAAGCGCATGTAATGAGGGAAGAGAAAGACCATCAATGCAAGTGGATCGACTTAAGCATCGATTTCGAAGGGGAATTCAAATCCTATGTAGACTAAGTTGACTGACTGGATCTGTCTTGTATGGAATAACTGAAGATTAGGATATAAATACCTTTAGCTACCTTACTTGTTTATCCCCGCTTTCCTATATCAGCTTGATCGGTCATATGAATAACACCTCTCTTTTCCGGAAGGTGAGGATGATGTCAAGTTGCCCCTTATGCCCTGGGCGACACATGCTACAATAGTCAGGACAATGGGTCGCGATCCCCCGAGGGTGAGCTAACCCCAAAAACCCGTCCTCGGTTCGGACTACAGGATGCAACTCGCCTACATGAAACCGTTGCTATTAGAATAACTTATAATAGTAAGTGTCAGGTCGAGAATTGACTTGTTATTTATAAATCTAACTAGGTTTGAACCCGTGCCGTAACGGTACGGGCCATATCACATATTTGGTTGTTGTGAAATTTTAAAATTCTTCGTCATAATTATATTTACAGATTTGAAAAATTTTAAAAAATATTATAACCCTAAGTACTGGTCGTTAAAAAAGATTAGTTTTTCGATTTGTGACGTTAGTGGCATTTTCCATACAAATACCAGATACAGGTTATAGAATTACAAACACGTACGCACAATTATTGCATATAAAACTTGACATCCTCCGTAATCCACAGTAAATGATTTAAATTTTTTAAGAAAATATTGTCCGCGATAATGAACAAACTGAATAACCATTCCAGTTGTGTGTTTTTTCTTTTTAAATATTACGTGTCAATAATTAATCATTATTAAATTTAATTAATCAAATTGTAAATGACCAAGAACATCAAAATGCTTTAAAGGAAAACTTTAGGATACACCATGTTTACCGTGGTAGTGACATCTAGTTTTTCTTCCATCAACAATCTTAATCTTCTAACTGTGGTGCATCTCAACAACGCCACATAAAATTATTCATGGCTAAACACGTGTTGTTAATAAGGATTAAAAAGAGAAAATACACAGCCTAAAAAGATAGAGTACACTGTTAATAGTTAGTTCTTTATGTTACTGATCTTCGCTTTATTAATCCTGCACACTATTTTTAATCATAAAAATTCAGAGAGATAGGCTCATACCACTGCACCCACCCCATCTCACCGAGACTCCGGACATTCATTTACAAAGTAAAGGTTTCATCTCAAAGAAAACATAGTCCTCTTTACCGTCATCCATACTGTCAATCCAACCAAAAGGGGCCCTCTTCCTACGGCGTTTAGAAGTACCCAGCACAAACCCAGTAACATTTTCACGCAAACATGTTCTTTATCAAAAACCAATCCGGCATTATATTTTCCAGGTTTTTCTTGCAACCTCTGTTTTTTCGCAGCTGGCTTAAGATACTAAGTCTCTTCTATCCTCTCAAACTCTCTTAACCACAAACTTTCCCAAGAATATGGTTCCATCACTACTCCACTAAGACTCGAGACAGTCCAGACATTACACTAACAAAGATGTACCTAGTGCATAAACTACTTTCTCAGCTAAATGAGAAGTGTGATATGACAGTATAGCCTTGACTCAAGGTGGGTGGCCGACACGTAGCCTTATGGCGTGGGTCAATCCACCAGCAAACGGAAAAATTACCTATTTCAATGAAATAAAAACTAATTCAATCTTAATTACCTCTTTTAATACTTGTTACACCAATGATTGCTAACAAAAAAAAAAGGGAACCCCGTATTACATTATGCCATACTAAGCTCACATACAATCCCTAATGAACTGCTTCATAAAAATAAATCCTAATGAACACTTGAGATTCAACGTCTTAAAAAATCTTTGGTTCATCGTGAAATACTCTTCTAAGGGCAATTGTAACGGTGCGACTACCCTATCGACTAAAAATCAAATTTTGTTTGGTCTTTGGCTTAAAAATCACAGCGGTAGGGAATAAATTTTACTCGCACGCTCTTCTTGGTAGCCGTAAGATATAGCGTCCTTTTAATGGGCCGTATAAAACACGGACGGTTAGCTACCCTACCGTATGTTGTATTTTCGTTCACTTAGAAGAGCGCGGAACCATACGCTCATCCGAATGAGCGCCAAATATAATCCGGACAGTTAACAATACGTATGATTGAGCGTCTACTAGGGTGACCGTATTACGAGAGACGGTTTCATAGAAGGTCGTAATAATTGTTGCGTCTAGTTGGGTGGCCGTATCACGATATACGCTGTCGACGAAAGACGCTTATCTCTGAAACGACCACCCAGTTGACCGTTTTAATGTTTTGGCAGTTGCTCTACGTGACCGTATACAACTTGGCAGTGCACCTAAGTGACCGTATGGAACAACGGCCAGTTAGGAGACCGATTCTCCATGGAGCGGCTCACTAAGGAACCGTGCGACAGAGGGGCGGCTTCGTAATTGACCGTGTACAGTAATTGTTTTGGGAGTTGCTCTAAGTGACCGTATATAACTTGGCAGTGCACCTAAGTGACCGTATGGATTCACGGCTAGCTAGGAGACCGGTTCTCCAATGGAGCGGCTCACTAAGGGACCGTGTGACACATCAACGGCTTGGTAATTGACCGTGTGGTAGGGTTTCAATATTTATAGTTATGTTTGGGAAGGCTATGAGCATTTTCTTCTCTACTTAATTTACAGAAGAACGGCCGCAGGAAAAGAAGAACACGGTTAATCCTTCACCCACTCAATCAAAGGTAAAAGCTTTCTTCCACACTGTCCTCTATCTTTTTGTGATTGCTATTGATTCTTGAGAATGAAAAATGATGAAATTGATGAAACTGTGATTGCCGCCGTAGAAACCCATTTATGAAATTGATGAAACTATGATCTTATTTCGAAACGTTAAGATAATCTTTAACATTTTGTGCTTAAGAGGAAAAATCAGAGCTATTTATTGATTGGTTAATTCTTCTGTACATTTTTTTTTCGTGCAATTTCAATAATTTATGTTCCAATGCCCTAAGATTTCTTGGAGGTAACAACTCTTTCAATCTCTCTCAAATTGTCATATATTGTTCAATTTGAGTCACGTAGCCATCTTTCTGGCCTCTGTTGTACTGCACGTAGCACGCATGTAAGGAAATCGAGTTTGGGTTTTAAGTTTTCATGAGGTTTTGTTGAGAGAATGGTTTGGAACTTATTGATTAGCTTATAAATGTGGGGTTCAATAAATCCGGATGTTTTGAGTAAAGTTAAGAAAATATAATTTTGAAAGTAGAACTTATTGTTAGAGTTGTCTGTGGTTTTGCATTTTATTTTTCAGTTATATTTGGTACCAGAAAATAGAATTTGGAAAATCAATCCTCCAAATGTTCGAAATCCATTTAGTGGATTTAGGTTCAGTACTTTTTAGTTTTGGTTCAGCTATTGCATTCGTTATAATCTTTTGTTATGTTAAGGACAAATATGGAGTAATATTATTTTTCCCTTGTGTTGACAATTTTTTTGAAATAGATGTTGAGGAAAGCTGCCTCTCGATTTGTTGGTGGGAAAAAAAGGAACAAAAAAGCAACCACATCGGAGGACCCAGTAGTAGATCAGGTGCCGGAAGGAATGAACGATGATGTTGGCCTGATAATGGTGGAAGATGACGCCCACGCTTCCTGTAATATGAGTCTTAGGGCAGACCCAAAGACCAAGTACATGCATCGCGGGTCTATAAAATCGGCCCAACAACATTATCTTGTTATATCTGAGCACTGCACTATAGCTGCTATTATTATCGAAAAGGCAGGATGGACGCGATTTTTGACAATGGAGTTTGGCGAGTCGTCACATGCAATGATAGACTACATCGTCGAGCGTTTCTGGGACACCACAAACACCTTCCACTTTCCGTTTGGTGAAATGGGGATTACACCTTTGGACTGGATGATGCTTACCGGGATTAGTATTAGTGTTGGAGGGGCCATTCCATATGACAACATCAAATATTCCTTTGAATATGTACAAGAACATATTTTCCCGGATCTGCTATACAATGAAGGCTGTAGTATAGCAGGACAATCTCCGCAATAGATTTCAGATTCCATGACAGTGTCCTTTTTGGCCTCATACTTTAAAAAGAAGAAGTTGGTAGAGGCGAAAGGCGATGACAAACTTGCAACACAAATTGCCCGAGCCTTCTGGATGTATGTTCAGGGTCAATTTTTCTTCTCAAATGCAAAGAACTACATCGATGCCGGTTGGTTAGCTGCTTTTGATGATATAGATAAAGTTGACACTTATGACTGGGGTGGTGCCGGTTTTTCCAAATTCTTGAGCACACTTGGCGCAGCCGGTAGGGGAACAAAGTCAATAACCGGATCGTGCCAGATATTGGAGGTAAATAACTTTCCTTGCAATATTATTTAAATGGGTATTTGGTGATAACTTATTATTTTTTATTGTTTTCTTGAAATTGAAGTTCTGGGGGTATGAGTATCTGGGTATACTTCGACCTCATATCCCATCCGTTGAGACAGAAATGATGTGGCCAATATGTTCGCGTTGGAAGAGTTCACGAATAAAGAAAAATGATATTCTCCGTGCAAGGGCTCTTCTAAACGAATTGACGGCCGACGATGTAACATGGGCCCCGTGGGCTACCTGCATTACAATAAAAATCACATCAAACATCGAGAATGAAATATTCCGTAGAGCGTTGCAGGTCACGGATAGGCGCATTGTATTTTGTTGGCTTGGCACTATGAGTTTACAATTTTGTTTTTAGTTGTGATTATTTATTCATTTCCTATTTTATTTTACTGGTATATGGGTCATAATTATTAACTATAAACAGTATAACGTTTACCTCGGAGAGCGGTTATGGGCCCAAATCATTGGTGGCTGGAGAATTCCACCTAACCCCCCGGGGCGTGTTAGCAACATCAAATTAGCCGAAGCTACGAAGATAATGAAAAACATTAACGTCCAAATATCTGAATATCTTGGAGACCCATTTTCGTATGACGTGTATTTGGAGTATTGGCGACGTGTAACCAACTTCAAATGTTTTTGTACCAAAGTCGACTGGGAGTGGAAACGTACAACATTGTGGGTGAGCGTGTTAGAAAATCAATCGACTTTCCCGATGAGCATGTAGCCCTACCGCCCCAAGATAATTGGTCATACGTAAGTATATTTTAAATCTTTTTTTTTCTAAGTCGTAACATAATTATTGTTGAGAGGGTAACGTTTTATATTATGTGTTACAGGGCGAAGCTTATACACTTGCGCAAGATTTGTCCGACTTTACCCATCAATTTTGCAAGTTTCATTTGGAAGAGGTCCGTGATTACCAGAAACTAACCACCAGTTTGCAGCAACAACTAGCATATTCCATGTCCCACAAACCACAACTAGGTTTTGGGTCTTTTTCATCCACGGTGCCACCACAAATATGGAATACCGTGGGGCCTAGTTCATCGTCAAATTTGTCTCCGTTTATGCCACCTCGGCAATCTCGTGGGGACGAAAATGAGAGTAGATAATTTCCATCTTTTATTGTTTTGTAATTTTAAATTAATATTTGTCTGTATCTATCATTTAACGTTTCTGTTCACGTGAGTTGTCAGGATATCTTTCTAGCTTACGTTTGCCAATAATGTGACAAAAATTAGTTATATAACAATTGGCTCTGTCACCGTAGTAATTCACTAAAATATAAATCTATCACCAAATTCAAATTTGTTACCGTTTTCTAACCGTAATTAATTATTACCATTGAACAACAATTCCACTTCTATGGTGGAATGTATACACCTATAAATACATAAGATTATTCCTTTCATCCTCATTCCAAATCCACCTCTTTAACATTTTAGTAGAAATCTTTAACATTTTAGTAGAAATTTGTAATTTTGTGTTTTCATTTAATGGCGGGTTACGAAAATTTTAGACTTAATGCAGAGAATTTTACACTATAGGAAGATTTAACTCTATGTCGCAACATAGTATTGCATTATCCAGCAAGGGGGCATGAACGTGGGATGAATGGTACAATGAGCATGCAATGAGCATGCAATGGTTAGAAGATACACATGCTAACTTTTGTAACGAAACCGGTAATCCCAACAACCGGAACAGAGACGGGCTTTTTTGTCGACATGTGCAAATCACAAAGGAAGTGTTAGAATTTTCTTCTTTAACTGCTAAGGTGAATGAATTTCGTCTTTACTCTGAAACTGATGATGCCATTATTTCAAGAACTCTTGAGGAATGGTTAAGATGGAAACGTTCAGATTTCAGGTACCAACCTCATTTCGAGATCTTAAGGGTGATGGAAGAATTCAATCCCTTCGTGTTGATTGTTCTCCCAAGTAGTGAACATCGTCATCCACGCCGTCCTACAAGCCAAGTCTTAAGGTTTCATAACAGGTTTGCTTAGAGAAGTATGGTTTCCTTCTTGTTAAAAAGTTAAATTTCCCTTAGTTGGTTCCTTAATTATTACTATCTGTAGTATATTCTGTGGCAGAGTCTTAATTAATTAGTTGTATTGTCACTTCAACCGTAACTTGTGATGAATATCAATAATTCCACTTACATGACTTGTCATTTTTTTCTTTCTATCTATAGTCTATTCTGTGCCAGAGTCTTAATTAATTAATTGGATTGTCACTTCAACCGTAACTTGTGATGAATATCAATAATTCCACTTACATGACCTGTCATTTTTTCCTTTTTAGCTATAGTCTATTCTGTGGCAGAGTCTTAATTAATTAATTGTATTGTCACTTCAACCGTAACTTGTGATGAATCTCAATAATTTCACTTACATGACCTGTCATTTTTTCCTTTTTAGCTATAGCCTATCCTGTGCCAGAGTCTTAATTAATTAATTGTATTGTCACTTCAACCGTAACTTGAGATGAATGTCAATAATTCCACTTACATGACCTGTCATTTTTTCCTTTTTAGCTATACTCTATTCTGGAGTCTTAATTAATTAATTGCAGGCTTGTATTACAACTATAAAATGAACACATATATTCTACAATGCAAACCAACCCAAAACTATTGAGAAAGCTAGAGACATCCCAAAACTACAAACCTTCACAACTAATGGCAGGCAACCAAAACTTCAATATGTATGGTGCATCTTCTTCTTCCCCTTCTTATATTCCTAATGATCAGTTAACTCTATCTTCGTCGTCTGAAGATGAATTTACTCGCAAATCAGACTCATCAGATGAAGAATCAATGGCTCTAAGGCAAAATGACCAAGCAATCAATTTGGGGTTGATAGCTTCATATATAGACTGGCCACATACCCGAATCAAAATTCAAAGAGATCGTGAAATCGGAGCAAGGCAGCTATGGAGAGATTACTTTTCCAGGAACCCTCGTTTTCCTCCCAATGTTTTCCACAGGAGATTTAGAATGCGAAGACAATAAACCCGTATTTCGTTCAAAAAAGGGATGCGGCCGGCCGCCTGGGGTTAACCCCACACGTGAAGATTACGGCTGCAATTCGCATGTTGACGTATGGATGCGCAGCGGATACAATAGATGAATACTTACGCATCGGGGAAAGCACTGTATTACAAGCAACACGGAAATTTTGTTTGACTATTGTCAGGTTATATGAGGAGGAATATTTGCGGAACCCCACCAATGTAGATGTTCAACTGTTTCTTGAGCAGAACAAGGCAAGGGGATTTCCTGGGATGCTCGGCAGTATAGATTGTATGCATTGGAAATGGGATCGATGCCCATCTGCTGAATCAGGGGCTTACAAATCATACAAAGGCGATGAAAGTATTGTTTTACAGGCAGTGGTTTCACAGGATCTATGGTTTCGGCATGCATTTTTTGGTATGCCTGGTTCAAACAACGATATCAATGTCTTGAACCGTTCTTATATTTTTAAAAACGTTATCGAAGGAAAGACACCACCAGTGAACTTCGAGGTGAACGGGAACCATTATGATATGGGATACTATCTTGGCGATGGGATATACCCTAAGATAGCAACCATTATCATGTCGATCAAGCATCCAGATTCACAAAAAAAAAATGCAAATTCTCTTCTATGCAAGAGGCTTGCCGAAAAGATGTGGAGCGAGGCTTTGGGGTATTGCAAAACCAATTTGCAACCGTTAAACAACCTGCAAGAATGTGGAATTTCGACACACTTGCATATATAATGAAAACGGTTATTATACTCCACAATATGATTGTGGAGGATGAACGTATACCCGGGGATTGGTCACATGAATATGATCAAGGCCGCAACCATGCACCAGTTACTATTTCACGTCATTGAACTGCTCAACTATCAAGGATGTCACAACACCACCGCCGAATTGCAGTACATAGCAAAGAAATGCACATTCAATTACGAAATGACTTGATCGAACATATATGGTCTGATTTCGGTGATGTATGAAAGTTAAATGCCGATAAGTATTGTGGGTATATCTAATGTGAACCCTCCGGAGACACCACTCATGTGAAAACGAGTTATCTTAAATTGTACTGCTTTTTCAGTGGTAATAAATGACTTACTTGGTGTTTCATGACTCAAAAGTTAAAGTTTTCATTAATTAAAAGGAAAATTACAAGCCAAGATTAATACTGCTTTAGGTAATCCGAGATTCTCTTCTTTTCTGTAAAATCTCTTGTTTCCTAATTTCAATCCACTCTTTTGTTGCGGCATCTAATAGGGAGACGTCCGTCATCATTATTCGATACTCCTCTTTCACTAAGCGATACTCCTCCATTGATGCAAGCTTGGCATCTCTCTGATCAATCTTCCTTTTAGCATTTTCGTTATAACTGTTTTTGAAGTTTTTTTGGTTGTTAATAATTATATCCAAAGCTTCTGCTTGGGCACTAGATTTTGCTCTCCCCGTTTGCTTTAGGCTTTTTGACTCTTTTTTTCCCATTGACCGTGGATACGTGTTAGGTATAACTCCTATATCTTCGTTTCCACTCCATTGGGCTTGGCTAGATGAAGGTCTTTCCAGGTTATCATCGCTAATACCAGAATATTCTTCGTCTTGGGATGAATCGAAAACAGCGGTTGATCGCCGTGAATATTTTATGTTCTCTAACATAATTGCGTAACACTCTTCATGCTTAAATGGTTTACCTCCATTAGCTTCCTTGAACAGCCTCCTTACTTCTTGAACCTGTGTATCGTTGTTTACAAAAATACTTAGTGCATCACATACAATTCAAAACTCGACTAAGGGTGCTTAAAAATTAAGTGTTGCCTTACCTTTGTATCAGGGCCCCATCCAGTGTGGTGCTGACGTTCCACTTCTGCCTCCTTTGCAGAGTATAGAGCCACATCTTTACTTATTCCCTGAAATCGTTTTTGAATGGAGGTCCAACTACGATCAACCATTGAAGGTATAACTTCTTTCATTCTATCTTTGATGCGAGACCATAATTTGTCTTCTGATTGATCGGTACCAACAGTAGAATCTTGAGATACTGATAAATGAATTCTACACATGGTTACATCTTCATTTGTACTAAAATTTGGACCTCTGGGTCTTGGTGCCATTTCGAAATTAATAATACTGAACAAAAACTAATTGGACAGAATAAAAATGGAAAATCAGATCAACAAATTATTGGAAAATAATGACGAACAATAGGAATAGGAATGAAATATGAAAAGATGGGGTAGATGAAACAGAACAAGTAAACCAACTAATTTATATACATCAGTTTACTAGCCGTTGTAAAATTTTCTCAACGGTTCTCAACGGTAAAATTTTCTCAACGGTTCTCAGAATCGCAGACGGCTCACTAAGGGACCGTTTGGAATCCATACGGTTTCCTAACGGACCGTCTGAACAGCTGCTCCAACAGTAACAAATTTGAACCCCGCGGCCAGTTAGGAGACCGTGCAATATATATGAATGGCGGCTAGTTAGGAGACCGTATGGATGTATCACGGCTAGCTAGGAGACCGTATGCTTGTATTGCGGTTTCCAGGAAGACCGTATGAATCAGGCGGCTCCCTAAATAAACGTATACATCCCATACGGTTTGCAGGAAGAAGGTATATGGGTGGGAGTTCTTCTATCACACCGTATGTTTTGGACGGCATTCTATACAAGCGCGGAAGTGTGAAGCGTCGAGTCAGAACACCGTGTAGTGAAACGCTACTGTAATGTTTCGTATCTTCAAGGGGCGTTGTTGCAGCTAACCGTATTATGAGGCGTATACTTAGCTGAGCGCAATACCAGACGTTTCTCTAGGGATACTTCTGATATAAATACGCTCCCCTAGCTGAACGTATTCGGCATACGCTATCTCACATGCCCGTGCGAGTATACTTAGAATTCGGAGAGAATTCACTTCGATACTGTAGCAAATCTGGAGTAAAACACAAATATGTTCTCCCGTTGCGGCTGCAAACTGGCGAGTAAAGAGAAAATTTTCTCTTCTCTCTTTACTCTACTCGCCCGTTTCAGTTGCTCTAAGAGAAGAATAATCTTCATATTTCATGTAAATGATTTATCAGTAGAAAAAAACATACATCTCCCCGGCTTCTATTCCACTGGTTGGCCAAAAGCTGCAAAAATGGATACATACAATACACATAAATCAATGTACTCCAAAAGTAAGTAAAGAAAATAGAAGAGAATTTGGTAAAAGTCAGGAACAGGCCCAATAAACCTCTCCATCTTCAGTAGTTCCCCAACCAATCAACTTTACAACGTCTCCTCCCATTACATCCCCTGTGATGTGTTTGTAAACACCTGATTTGTAATGAGCAAAATCCTGTCAAATGGTTGAAAAAACAACAAAAATTAGAGGGAAGATTAACAGCATAATGGAGATGACAATCCAACAGGATCCTTAGCAAACTGAAGTCGATACGAGGCTTAAAGGGAATGTAAATGATATTACCTTAACAATATAAAACAACTGATAAATAATAGAGAAAGAGCACAGAGATGCTTAGTACCTCTCTTTCTTAGTACCATTTCTGCAGTTGTCGTTGTCTTATTTCAACAATGCTCATTCGGCCACGATAAATCTGTTGGCAGCTGCAATCCGTTTTGTATCAGTATGCATGCAGGCATAACGCAGGAAGAACTGCCAATCTTATAATGTGATGGACTTGGCCCTCCGGGTCTATATTGCACACCTTCGCATATGCGTGAAATCAAAGAACTCTGTTCAGCATATGATGTCTGTCTGTGATGGAATCAATACATAGAAATACATCAGTTAATAAAACACATTGTAAATGCAAACTGGCACCCATAAAACCGTGCAAACTGGAGAGAGAGAGCGCAGAGATGCTTAGCCTCTCTTTCTTAGTACCATTTCTGTAGGCCAGTGAGTTGTCGTTGTCTTATTTCAACAATGCTCATTCAGATTTGATATGGTAGAAGCCGAACCTGAGATTTGGTCCACCTGGAAGGTAATTTTGTTTGCCAATTATTATTAAATACATGTAATGAAAATTGTCTTCAGTGATGAAACCACAGTGATCATAAGTCGTTTAATTGTTTGTAACAAATAGTACTTTATACAACTTGAATAAAGTTGTATACAGCAGCATGCCTCCGTAGACAACTAACACAAACAATACTCGATATCAACTTCTCTTTTCAGCCATGAAGTGCTATAGCTAGATATGGATACAGATATAACCTAATGGGTTTGAATTATGATGTATCAATTATCAAGTAAAGGAATGCAATTTAGAAACCATAAGCTTCTTACTTCATATTTGCCTTCCTAAAGATGAGAGTACCAATCTTGTGATTCAAAACAGACAACATATAAGTCAGAAACGTAGAATCTCTTTGCTGAATTGATGATTGGTGTCCATACTTGGCGCGGAACTGCTTCTTCGTCATGCACCAAACCTCACTAAAAGTACTCACCTGTACAAACATAAACATATTTGGACAGAAATAGTCAGATGGAGTGGGAGTTTTCCACTCTTAGCGTGTACAACAAACCCACAAATAATATTGCTTGCTCTGAATTGTTTTCTTCAAATGAACTGGGGAACAACTAACAAAGAATACTGAGTTCCATTGTAAGAGAAAGAGTAAAAACAAAAAGTGAATTCGAGATTCAGGCATCTAGTGTTATTATACCATCAGTTTCCAGTGTTTATCTTAATAAGACTTCAATCAAGAACATAAATTAGGTTTAGCTTATTATCAATAATATTTTGTAGGTATCAAATTCATGTTAACAATAGCATAATCACCAGAAGCTCTAGCTAAAGTACCTATATCAACAACATGATGCTCGACATTGCAAACAACAGCTCCTTCAGGAATTGATAATTAGAAACATCAGATTAGCTTACTTCCCACAATACAAAAAACTGACCATTATACATACCCTCAGCTGCAACAGACAACTCTTTCTGAATATGCAAAAATGAACCACATAATGATGGTTGCACAGCAACATGGGGTTAGTTTACAGTCAGCCAATATATGTGTAATTTCATTAGCAGATAGGGGGAAACAGATCGGATGGTTTATTCAATTAGCAAGGTGAAAACAACTTTACAGGTTAACCGCATCGACTGCATTTCTTTGGGTTTACACTAATTTGATATTGAAGTCTTCTTTCAAGCCTCCCATTTGGGGTTTCTCATCTTCTTTATGTAATTTAAAAGATCTTTCTGACTTTTTCAATTAATGGTATTCGACATGACTGTTACAAATACAAAATTAGTATAAACAAATCAGTAGCTTATTAGAACCTTCTAGGCGATTAATAATGTGAAACAAACCAACTATATTCAAAATGTATTATAACGATGGCTTGCAAACACACTTAAGCATATTGAGAATAACATTAAAGTATCCAAAATGGAACATAGAAAGACTAAGATGCAAATATCCTTAATGTCCTGGATAATTTATAAAGTTGCCAATGGCATTTATTCAAGTGTAACAAAATCACAATTGACTATATTAAATAATTAAATTTGATTTCAAGAATAAATAAAACATACCAACGGACTAATGTAATTTTCTTATGCTTTCTTTATTGATCATAAAATCCATTACCGTGTACCTGAAGTTCAGAAGCTTTCATGAATTCTGGTCTACACATCATACTAACGAATACCAAAAGAAGAAAAAAAAACCTATAAAAAACCCCAGGAATTTTTCTCCTGAATGGAAATTAGAAACTATAAATAAATGCTGTATGAACTGTAGTAATAATTTTGGAGAACTGACCTGAGATGGGTTTTTATGCAGTACCCAATTTTCACCCCAACATCAGTCAGACTTGCTTGAACTGACCTGAGATGGATGGTTGCCTTTTGCTGAATATGTCCTCCACCAACAAAAAAATTGCAACATCCAAAAAATCACCTAATGAGAATGTAAGTCTTCTCGCCACTGAATGAAAAAACCTCAATCTATGAACTTGTGTAAATGAAAGTGATTAGCCGGGAATGTCAAATGAGAAACTCGAAGTCTTTAACAATAACCATTCATAAAGCATGTCAAGTGTCAGAATGGGGAATTTAGTCTTGCCTGTCATTTAAACCCAGTTAGAATACGTCTTCAAAATGGTGCAACAATCTTCCTGAAAAACAGAAATCTAAAGCATGTCAGTGTTTTTTGTGTAACCTTCGGTGGTGTGCTAGATTGCTGAATGTCAAAAGCGGGCAAGAGAGTCAGCCACCTGGTTTGCTTCCCAGTAAACACGGTGGACAGATGATTTTGGAGTGCTGGCGAACATATTTTTTGCTTCAGAGGTCATGCCTATAAGTACCGGGGTAAATCTTGTAACATGTTCATAAAATGTACAAGAGTTGAGGAATTTGATTAAAAGCGCATATGAGTCCAACTCATGGTATAAAAACTCTAATATCAAGTAATAACACTCAAGTTTTAGTTGTTGGGGCAGTAGTTGTGCCCAATGGATCTGCTATAGGTTGAAGTACCCTTTATAGAGGGTTTCTACACACAATCCTGCCCCTGCAGATTCAGGGCAGCCCATAGATGCGCCATATGATCTCACCTTTATTAAATTTTCAGGAGCTGAAGTCCATCTTGTTGGGATAATTATTTGTCATCTAGAAGACCTTACATGTAGCGTAAAAAGAAGCTGTAGTGGGGAGAACAGGTGGCTAACGTTTTGCGCCTACTGCAATTCCTTGTGAAGGGTGAGTATTGGATGAACAGTAAGTTGTGGATTTCACACTACAAGCTAGGAAACCATTGAATTTTGAGCTAGCCACAAACACCATTGCCTTCTTAAAAATTTTCATTAGTTTTTCTAAGAATGACGTGATATACTATATGATTGAGAGTTAACGTGAGAACACCACATCATTTAAATTGCGATTGAAATCCAAATAGTGTAATAGATGTATGGATTGTCTAAACAAAGCCTTTGTAATTATGTAGAATTCCAAGACGTTTAAGATGTCAATTACATAGATATAACGTCTAAATGATCATAACATACCTGAAATATGTCTGTGTTGAACTCCTGCACCAACTTTTTTCATAGACTCATCTCCACCCTATGTCGAATCCTTTGTGTCACCCTGTACAAATTTGAATTTTGAACAAATATGGAAATCCATAATTAACTTCTAAGCGTAGTTACAAAGCAAAAAGATTTTATAAATCAATCACAAAAAAGGAAAATGGTCAATTACCTCCATCCGAAGCGTCATGAGAATTTTCCCCAATTCAATCAAACACATAAAAACATGCAGTTGTCAGCTATGACATCAGAACAAATCCAAAAAGGTTATACGATGGCGTCAATCATTGCCGACTTAATAACAACATCTGGTTCACATCCAAAATGTGGCATCCTCTCAAACCACTCTATAGCCTTATCTTGAAGACCACACAATCTAGGACAACTAATTAAAGTCCATAAAGTAATCTTGTCTGGTTTAACACCTCTTTAAATCATTTCGTCGAAAATCTTTTCTGCTCCATCATGTATCCTACTTTTTCTAAACACTTCCAAAGTCACATTTTACAAAATCACATCCCTGCTTGATTTTAACAGAAAATGTTTTTTAAAGGAAAGGAATTGACAAATAAATTAAAGAAATTACATGTTTTTGTTTTTAACAGCGATACAAAGGCACCGATACTTGTCTCTGATGTACCTAGCTAGCTTGATAGACGCTGAGTTTCCAAGAAAAGGTCTTCACAAAATTTCATGAATGAATAAACAGACTAAGAATAAGATTCGACTATAAATACTTAAATTAGCTTTTCCAAATACAGCATAATCAGTTAAGCGACAAAGAACATCAAGTAAATACTGAAATTTAAATTAATCAACAGAACCGAATGAAGCAACAACGGATGATGAAGCTGTTGGGAAATAAAAAATGGTTATTACTAAAATTAATAGTTTCTTGCTTAAATTAATTTTTGTTATTTTAATTAGCTTGATGGGTGCTAGGAACACTAGTCCAAACTTGGGTGGAATTAAAGCCATCCATTTTCATTTCTTAGTGAATGAGAAACCTTTGATTATCCCACATTGGGTAAATCAATGAGGAAGTTCATGCATATCACCACAAACGTTCTATAAAAGGAAAAGAACTAGTGGATTGGATATGGACTTGGGAAATGGACTAGTGGGCAAATGCATAATGTGCGGTTCTTCGCACCGAAGCACCACAGGCCGCGGGCTTGCGGTGCTTGCGTGTGCTTTTGCGTGTGTTTTTGGCGTGAGCCTTGGCGTTTGTGTTTTAATGGGGATTTAATATTTCAAATTAAATTTTCACCGTTTTAAAACTCAAAAGATTTTTTCTCCTATAAAAGAACAACATTACTAAGGTTTTCGTTTACCCCAGTCGCAGCCACTGTCCTGACGACTTTTCCCCTCTTCTTGCTTTGATTTGCGCACTAGAATTTACTTTCTTTTTCTTTCATCTTCTGTTAAGTTCACAACGGGCCAACGAGCTTTGCTAGCTGGGTTGGTATCAGGTGATTTTATCCTGAATTCAAGTTTGTCACTGAAAGGGTATAGCAGCATCTTCCTAAAGGTGTACCTGGCAAATATTGAGTTAAGGACAGTCTGTTGAACAGGCGACTTCACCTCTTTGTGTTTGAGTGTGTGTGCAGTTAAATTCTAACCCTCCCTTAATCTTCTTCAAGTTCTCTGTGTTTGTGTTTCTCTGTTACAGGAAGGTGATTATCCAACAGAAGCACTTATTATAAATAAAACTGGTCCTTTGTTAATGTCAGTAACCTTAGCTGCATCAGGATGTCTCTGAAAAGGAAAATTTTCAATTCTTCCTACTTGTTGTCCAGACAAAAAAGATACCCTTTCATCAAAAGCCCTAGAATCATCTGGACGATGATTAATATGATGCATTAAAGAGCTCTTTTGATCAGACCACATTGACAAACAGGACGAATTTATCACAACGAAAGCCATTCCTCCCGTTGGAACCCTAACCCTCTCTCCTTTGCTAATTCTCTTTTTACTTCTGCTTCTAATGTTTGCCTTCTTCTGATTTCTGCTGCTTAATCTCTTCTCTAATTCGTCTTTTCTCTACTTCTCTTTGAAACAATTCTTCTGAACTTGAACCCAAAGGATTAGGCGATAAAAATCAAAATTTTTAACAAATTCCAAGAGCAGAAAAATTTCGATTCGACATAGATTTACATAAAGAGATAGAAATAAAACTCATCTTACCGATCCAAGTTTCCGATTATGCAACGATCTGATTTCATTCCAAAAAAACCCATATCTGTCTCGAGAAAGAAATCTTTGAATCGTTAAACACCAATCTGAAGTTAAGAGAAGACCACTCATTTCGGATTTTTTTTTATGGCGGCAAAATTCGAAGGGGGCATGGGGACCAATAAGGAGCCGACATGTTTCCTTCCCTTTTGGACGGTTTCTACGAAATTTAAGATACGGTTATATATTCCCAAATTACCTTTCTTTGAATCTCTGAAAGTCTTATTAGTTATCCAAAAATAACAAACATCCTAGATTAACGTTACTTGAAAAACGAAAGGTAAAAAATAAAAGGGAAGATATAAAAAACGATTTCATTATTTCTACTGATGGTGAATTGCTGGGTCTTTTTATTGTTTGTAGTCAAATCTTCCCTCTGTAATGGTGTTCTTAATGCCAAAACATGCATTATGTCATACAGAAGTACATGTACCTGCAAGGCTGCAACAGCTGGTGGTTGCAGAGAAACTAGGATACAACAACAGTGGTTGCAGTGAAAGTACTAGATCTTCAAAGAGAAGAAGCTTCAAAAAACTTCACGGCTGAATTCGAAGCATTGAGATGCATTCAACATTGCAGTCTCGTGAAGATATTTATTGAACAAGCATCTCAGCTGAATCAGAAACAGATTTAACTGTCTGTCATTCATGTGTGTCGCACATGTTTCTGTTATATACCACACATGAGTTGAGCACATATGATAGTCTGAGTTTTGTATTCATCACACGGTTTTCCTGTACGTGTGATTCTGTTTTTGTTAATTACTCTTCCTATATAAACTGAGCTTAACTCAGTTATTAAGCTAAGTAAGAAAAGCTTGAATTTTTGTTTTGTTTTCATGAGAGTTTCTCTTTCATTCTCCATGATTGCTATCATGGTATCAGAGCAGGTAACAAAGTTCTTGGATTAACTCTTCTCTGATCAATTCAAGCTTCTTTCAATTCAAGTTTCTGTTTGGTTTTCTATCCAGCAACTTCAGATTAGTTCTGTGTTCATTCTTTGTTTAAGCCTTCAGATCTACATATGATTGAAACCTTTCCTTCATCATCAACAATGGAAAATCCTACATCTAATCTACTTTCTAATGTTCCATTAAATCAACTTACAAATCTTGTTCATCTAAAATCTCAAGGATGGCAACTTCATAACATAGAGAAACCTAATGAACCCTTTTATCCAGAAATTCAAGCTCAAGAAATTTCTGGATGGTACTCAAGAATGTCCTCCTCAGTTTACAAATCCAAGAAATCAAGTGATAGACACATTTTTGTGTCTAATTTGCGCCCGATTATCTGTTTCGATAGTATTCGATTTTGTACTTATTATGTCTTTTTATGTCTTTATAGGTATTTTTGAGAAATAAACATTTGCGGAAAAATCGGCTCGAAAAGAGATAAAGGCACCCAGAAAAGTGATAAAGGCACCCTCACTTTGGATTGGGGGCACCCCCTTTTACATTTCAAAAACCGATTTTGGCGGGAACCCTAGTCTTATCGAAGAGAAACTGCTGATAACCTTTTTGTACGTGATTTTAGGGATTTTTGGTACTTCCATTTGACCTAAAAGCAAGAAGAGATCAAAACAAGATCAAACACGTCGAGCAACAGCCTTTCATGCCGTGAAAAATGCTTTAAAACCGAGTTGTAGACGGAGGAAAAAAAAGATCACGCTGTGACAAAGTCAAATAGGAATTCAAGTTGGATTGGGACTCTTATTTGAGTCCTTATCAATTAAGGAAGACCCCTAGGGTTTTGCGAACTTGACACTGTGTGAAGAAGTTACTTCTAGTTCTTTGACAGCGCAAGCAATGGCAACTTTAAAAGCTTTGTTGAACCTGACTAGGAGTTCTCGTCCATCATGTGTCAAGTTAGCTGATACTGAAGCAAACTATGAGTTGAAACCTGGGATCATACAGATGCTCCCAATCTTCTTAGGGAAAGAAAATGAAAACCCCTATTTCCATGTTAGGGATTTTGAGGAAGTATGTAGTACCATCAGGATCAAGGACCTAGATGATGAATCATTGAAACTTAGACTGTTTTCTTTTTCGCTAAGAGACAAAGCTAAATCTTGGCTATATAGTTTGACTTCCGAGTCAGTTGAAACCTATGAACAACTTACATCTTCCTTTTCCCAGAAGTTTTTCCCTAGGCACAAAATATCATCTATTAGGCAGCAAATTTGCACATTTGCTCAACAAGAGAGAGAATCTTTATATAGGTATTTAGAAAGGTTCAATGACTTATTATCCCAATGTCCTGATCATGGTTTAGAAAAAATAAGGCTAGTTCAGATCCTCTACGAGGGTTTAAATTATTCGACAACAACCATGGTTGAGTCTTTATGCACAAGTGGGTTTAAAAATAAAACTGTCGATGGTGCGATGACATTTTTGAATGAAATCGCCGAAAAAACCCAACAGTGGGAAAATAGTAGGGATCCCCAAAGAACAATTCTTCTAAGTAGTGGGAATGTTAATAGGGTAGAAGGATCTTTTGAATCGGATGCCAAAATAGCGGTTATATCTAAAAGGTTAGAAGCTTTAGAACTGAGTCAATCTAGTAGTATTGAGCCCAAACCATTTTGGGAAGGACAGAATGTTGAAGAGCAAGCCCATGCTCTTTATAATAATACTAGGTTTGATAATCGTCAGAAGTTCGACCCTTATTCAGAAACCTATAGCCCTGGTTGGAGAAACCATCCTAACCTTTCTTGGTCCAAGAGCCAGAGTCAAGGTCAGTCTAGTAGTTCTAAGGTTTCCCCAGGTTTTGGTTATGCGGGACCAACACAATTTCAGAGTCCGCTAGATAAGACGATAATGCGTTTAGCTGAGTCTGTTGCCTCATTGACTCAGAATACTAAAGATTTCCAGCAGTCTATCAACCAGAGTTTACGAGATAATCAAAAGATTGTTCAGGCTAATAGTCAGGCTATTTCTAATTTAGAAACCCAGGTTGGTCAGATCGCTGAGTCTTTAAGAGAAAGAGAAAAAGGTAGGTTTCCTAGTCAACCCCAACCCAATCCTAGAAGAGTTCATGAAATATCTTCCGGTGAGAAATCATCAAATCATGTGAATGCAATTAGAACCCTTAGGAATGGTAAAGTGGTTGATAACAAGGTAACTGTGCCTGATAGTGAACATATTGTAGTTCATCCATATGATCCAATAGCTGAAGAGACTGATAAAGTCTCTAAAGAGCCTGAGGTAGTTCCTCATAAGCCAGATTTTGTGCCCAGAGCCCCATTTCCACAACTGTTAGCACCCACAGAGAAGGAATCCAACTTTAATGACATACTGAAGGTTTTTAAGCAAGTCACGATCAACCTTCCATTATTAGATGCAATTAGGCAGATTCCTCCTTATGCCAAGTTCCTTAAGGACATGTGCACGCGAAAGCGAAAGCTTAGTGTACAAAAGAAAGCCTTTTTAGCTAGTCATGTGAGTTCAATTATCCAGAATAATACAACTCTTAAGTACAAAGACCCAGGTTCCCCAACCATTTCTTGCACAATAGGTAATTACCATGTTGAGAGAGCCTTACTTGACTTAGGAGCCAGTGTGAACTTACTACCGTATCATGTGTACCTCCATCTAGGACTTGGTGATTTGAAACCTACTCAGATAACACTGCAATTAGCTGATAGGTCTGTGAAAATTCCTCGTGGTGTCATAGAGGATGTTCTTATTGAGGTTGATAAGTTTATTTATCCAGTAGATTTTGTTGTCCTTGATACCCAACCTGTCCCTGACCCAGAGAATCAGATACTTGTGATATTAGGTCGCCCGTTTTTAGCAACATCCAATGCGATCATTAACTGTCGAAATGGTGTTATGAACTTATCATTTGGTAATATGACTATTGAGCTAAATATTTTCAATATTAGTAAGAAACCACCTGAGTTAGATGACCCGTGCATTGAAAAGGTGAACATGATAGGAACACTAGTTCAGGAGTCATTACCGAACACTTTGTTAGAAGATCCGTTAGAGAAATGCCTAGCCCACTCTGGGTTTGATTTTGATGATGATAGTGTAATTAATGAGGTGAACGCTTTGTTAGATTCAGCCCCTTTGTTAGACACTAGTAATCGATGGAAACCTGAGTTTGAACAACTACCAGTTTCTAAATCTACCCTAATTCCCTCTTTAGAAGAGCCTCCTAAGTTGGACCTTAAACAACTACCAGATACTCTGAAATATGTGTATTTAGGCCCATCTGAGACTTTGCCTGTGATTGTAGCATCCGACTTGGATAGTAACCAGGAAAGTAGGCTAGTGCCGTGCTTCAAGATAATAAGAAAGCTTTAGGGTGGACCATAGCAGACATTAAGGGAATAAGTCCTACTGTTTGTATGCATCAGATTCATTTAGAGGACGATACAAAACCTTCTAGGGAGATGCAACGTCGACTTAACCCCAATATGAAAGAAGTAGTTCGAACTGAAGTGCTTAAGTTGTTAGATGCGGGTATTATTTACCCAATTTCAGACAATAAGTGGGTCAGCCCCGTTCAGGTTGTCCCCAAGAAATCAGGTATCACTATAGTTCAGAATGATAACAATGAATTAATCCCAACCCGAGTGACCACGGGGTGGCGTGTTTGTATTGACTATAGAAAATTGAACAAGGTCACAAGGAAGGATCACTTTCCCCTTCCTTTCATCGACCAAATGCTAGAGAGATTAGCTGGACATAGCCACTATTGCTTGCTAGATGGTTTTTCTGGTTATAATCAGATTGTTATTGCCCCAGAAGACCAAGAGAAAACTACTTTTACCTGTCCCTTTGGTACTTTTGCATATAGACGCATGCCTTTCGGGTTGTGTAATGCACCCGCTACTTTTCAGCGTTATATGATGAACATATTTTCTGACATGGTAGAACGGTTTTTAGAGGTCTTTATGGATGGTTTTTCGGTATTTGAGTCATCTTTTGATGAATGCTTGCATCATTTGACATTAGTGTTGACTAGGTGTAAGGAAAAGAATTTAGTGCTTAATTGGGAAAAATGCCATTTCATGGTTCGATCAGGAATTGTTTTAGGGCATATCGTATCTTCTAAGGGTATAGAGGTAGACAAAGCCAAAGTTGACCTTATTAAGACTTTACAGGTTCCCAAAACAGTACGAGATGTTAGGTCATTCTTAGGGCATGCAGGTTTTTATCGTCGATTCATTAAGGATTTTAGCTTGATTTCTAGACCTCTTTGCAATTTGCTTGCAAAAGATGTTAAGTTTGTCTTTGATGATGCTTGTTTAGAGGCTTTTCAGAAGCTTAAGACTTTACTCACTACCGCTCCCATAGTCCAGGCACCTAACTGGAACCTACCCTTTGAGATAATGTGTGATGCTTCAGACTATGCTATTGGTGTTGTGTTAGGTCAGCGAGAGAACAAATTACTTCATATGATTTATTATGCTATCAAAACCTTGAATGATGCCCAAATGAACTACACCACCACAGAGAAGGAACTGTTAGCCATTGTTTTTTCCTTAGAAAAGTTTAGATCCTATCTCTTAGGTTCTAAGGTTATAGTCTTTACCGATCATGCTGCTTTGAAATACCTTCTGTCTAAGAAGGATACTAAACCTAGATTGATTAGATGGATCCTTTTGTTACAAGAATTCTCACTAGAAATTAGAGACAAAAAGGGTGCCAAAAATGTAGTAGTAGACCACTTGTCTAGACTTGTTTTGGATTCCCCAGATGATTCTCCTCATGTGAGGGATAGCTTTCCTGATGAACAACTATTTGTTGTTTCCCAATCACCTTGGTTTGCGAATATAGTGAACTATCTTGGTACTGGTCGAATGCCTCAACACTGGGGTAAACAAGATCGTTCTAGGTTTTTAGCTGAGGTGAAACATTTCTTTTGGGGCGATCCTTACTTGTTTAAGTACTGTCCAGACCAGATTATTAGGAGATGTATACCTGAGAGTGACCAGTCAAGTATTATTTCCTTTTGTCATGATCACGCTTGTGGGGGTCACTTTAGTGCTAAGAAGACTGCTGCTAAGATATTGCAGTATGGATTCTACTGGCCGTCGTTGTTTAAAGATTCCCAAAGTTACTGTGTTGCTTGTGAGCGATGCCAGAAGTTAGGAACCATTTCTCGTAGAAATATGATGCCTTTGAACCCTATTTTATTTATTGAGGTCTTTGATGTGTGGGGCATTGATTTTATGGGTCCTTTTCCTAATTCTTTTGGTTATTTTTACATCCTTGTCGCCGTAGACTATGTGTCTAAGTGGGTAGAGGCGGTTTCGTGTAAAACAAACGACCACAAGGTTGTGGTCCAGTTTTTGAACGATAACATATTTGCATGTTTTGGTACACCGCGAGCTATAATTAGTGATGGAGGGTCACACTTTTGTAATCGACCGTTTAAGCGTTTAATGAAGAAATATGGTATTACCCAAAAAGTAGCTACCCCATATCACCCACAGACTAGTGGTCAAGTAGAGGTTTCCAATAGGGAGATAAAACGTATTCTAGAGAAAACAGTTAATCCTAATAGGAAAGACTGGTCGTTGAGGCTAACTGATGCTTTATGGGCTTACCGTACCTCGTTTAAGACCCCTATTGGAATGTCACACTATCGTCTAGTTTTTGGTAAGGCATGTCACCTGCCTGTCGAGTTAGAACATAGAGCGTATTGGGCTGTAAAGCCGTTTAATTTTTCACTTGACAAAGCAGGAGCTCACAGGAAGCTCCAGCTCAATGAGTTGGAAAAGATTCGGAAAGATGCATATGATAGTGTTAGGGAGTATAAGAACAAAATGAAACTTGTGCATGATAGAAATATTTTAAGAAAGTCATTTTCTCCAGGTCAAAAAGTTCTTCTGTATGATACTCGGTTGCATCTATTCCCCGGGAAGTTACGGTCTCGGTGGACCGGTCCATTTGTTGTTCGCACTATTTTTCCTCATGGTGCTATTGAGATTGAGAGTCAAGATGGTAGAAATCCTTTCAAGGTTAACGGTCAGAGATTGAAACCATTTTTAGAGCCTTTTCCTACAGGTGATGTTGAGGAGGTCCCTCTGGAGGACCCTGCTTACTCTGATTAACCGTCAGGGTTGTTCTTGTATATTAGTAGGTTTTTGTAGGATTTTAGGTTTTTATTTTATTCTCCATGGATAGATTGCTACGCTTAACTCAGGTACTATCTTTCTGACTTACCTCGTTATTCCTCTTTTTACTTATCTATTGGTACTGCTCTTTATTTCGAAACATTGAGGACACTGTTTGATTTAAGTTTGGGGGTAAGGGAGAAACTTTTTAGTGAAATAATAAAGCTCTATAATTTAGAAGCTTGTGAACACTTCAGGGTGACGCTAACCATTCTAGGTAGATAGAAACTTAGCTCTTTTTCTATAGGAATTGGTGTGCCCAGTTAAATGGTCTATTCATAAAAGGACAGAGTTCAGGTGTTAGAAATAACATGATAATTGTCACCACATCTCGGAGTCTATCTCGACCATATCACTTTCTGTTTTTATTTTTGCAATTTTGTGTTTCCCTAAGTGATTTGGTGGGGACCAGTATCAAATTGTTATCGCCGCTAGGATGAAATAGAGTGTTTGAGATCAAGCCCGATTCTTGCTTTATTCGAAAAAAAAAAAAGAGAAAAAACAATATTGACACTTTGATAGCAATATGTGTGTGTTCTGCCAGTCTCCGTCGCCTAACCAAGCGTGGAACGCATGATCCATGGGAACTATCACGTAAGATGCTGATAAGAATCATGCGCTTGGATTCAATTTGATCCAATCATGTTGTCAATATATTTATCGTTTTATAAATCGATCGCTGGGACCCTTGAATATACCAGTTGAGTCGATATTAGTATTAGGTTTAAGACCATGTATCTCAAACCATTAGGATTCATCACGGCACTGACCTTCAGACAGATATGGGAAACACCTTTCACCTTAGTCAACACGTGCAACCTTCACATTTTCCATGTCCATCTTCAAAATCTTTTCATGTGATTGAACTTTGATAGATTCTGAGTCTTGTGGTTGAACGACTATCTGAGTAGAGCTCTGTTGTCTTATATATGAATGTTAGTACGCTTGAGTAAACACTCGTGTACATCAATTGGACTCATATAGGGTAATGATTCCCATAGCTAAAGAATTGAGTAAGCCAACTAAATAGCTTGTTTAGTGTCTATCCTTAATCGTTCACGAGTAGCTAAAATCTGGAGGAAAGGTTTTGTGGGTATACCTCTTGTAAACCCTCACGAGACAAAACTCGTCCACTAGGGACACCTAGGGGTTTAACGGCTTGTTACATATGCTAAATGTAGTCGCGATTCCTGCGAAAGTGAGTTAGGATTTCATTTTCTTATTTTTGCTCGAGGACTAGCAAAATAGTAAGTTTGGGGGTATTTGAAAGACACATTTTTGTGTCTAATTTGTGCCCGATTATCTGTTTCGATAGTATTCGATTTTGTACTTATTATGTCTTTTTATGTCTTTATAGGTATTTTTGAGAAATAAACATTTGCGGAAAAATCGGCTCGAAAAGAGATAAAGGCACCCAGAAAAGTGATAAAGGAACCCTCACTTTGGATTGGGGGCACCCCCTTTTATATTTCAAAAACCGATTTTGGCGGGAACCCTAGTCTTATCGAAGAGAAACTGTTGATAACCTTTTTGTACGTGATTTTAGGGATTTTTGGTACTTCCATTTGACCCAAAAGCAAGAAGAGATCAAAACAAGATCAAACACGTCGAGCAACAGCCTTTCATGCCGTGAAAAATGCTTTAAAACCGAGTTGTAGCCGGAGGAAAAAAAAGATCACGCTGTGACAAAGTCAAATAGGAATTCAAGTTGGATTAGGACTCTTATTTGAGTCCTTATCAATTAAGGAAGATCCCTAGGGTTTGTAGAGACTATAAATAGCAAGAGAAACCAAGAGAATAGAGGGGGAGATCTGCCGTAAAAAAATTCAGAGAAACAGGAAAATTCTGCTGCTGCCGAAGAAGAAGAACAACTGAAGAACAAACAGCATCAGCGAACTGTCGTTCATTCTGTCGTTGTTACAGTCGCTGCTTCAGCTGCTTCAACAGTTGTTCATCTGCTACACATATTATCTGTCCTTCTTTCCTGTACCTTGTTATGCTGCTGTAACACGTTGAACCACTTCACTGTAACGCTTAAAAGCGTATCAAATCAGTTGTGTTACTTCCTTTTAGCCTTTGTAAACACTTTTTGAGCAATGAAAGATTATTTTGAGTGTGTTTTCTCTACAATGAGCTAATCACCATTACCGGGACGACGGAGGAAGCTTTTTCTCCAATAATTAAGTGGTAACTCTATTTTATTTATTTATTTACAATTCTTTTATTATTAATTGCTTGATTAAAATTGAAAAAAATGGTTATTCTTAAATAGTTGTGTTCTCTTTTGATGAGTCATGCTTAGTTAACTACTCTTGATGTCTCATGCTTAGGATTTACAATTATTCTTCTAAAATCCTATCTTTGGCATATTTGGATTAAATCGAAAAAAGAATTGCATGATTTTATCACTTAAGTTATTGGTTAAAAGTGGAATCCTTGGTCCTGGTTCTTCCCACTATTTTTAAATCATCTTAACGTTAATCTGTTTTATTTTCTTTTATTAAATTTAGGTCTAGAAATTAAATCTTCACAAGTCCGAGAATCGAACCCTTTTACCAATGTATAAAAATCACATCATCAAGCAAATGAAATCGAAAATCCTCTCTACACTGACTGGTTAGATGAGGATTCCACAATTACAATGTGGATTAAATCTACTATTTCAGAGTCTGTCATAGCATATTTCTCTAGATCCACTTCTTCTGCAAATTTGTGGAAGAGTATTGAAGACAGATTTGGGAGAGCATCTTCAACTCATTCCATACAACTAAGAACTAAACTTCTTTCCATTACACAAGGTAACAAATCCATTCCAACTCTCATAAATGAGATCAAATTCTTGTTAGATCAACTAGCAGCTGCTGGTGAAATCATCTATGACAAAGAACTTGTTGTTATTACTCTAAAATATTTGAATGATTCATATATTCCTTTTGCTACCTCAATGAGGCACATGAATCCACCAGTTACATGTATTGAGTTACACAACAATCTCTTAAGTGGGGAATCAGTAATTCTTGAAAGATCTAAAATTCTCAAGCAAGAAACCACTGCCAAAGCCTTTCTGGACAACACTACAAGAGGTTATTCTAGAAATTATTACTCAAATTCAAGAAACTTCTCCAGAGGAAGATCTTAGAAAGGCAACAGGTTTCCTAATCCTACAATTTTTCAAAGAAGTACTTCTCGTAGAGGTCTCTCCTCTGATGAAAGACCTGTTTGTCAGATATGCAATACTTCTGGTCACATTGTAACAACTTGCACTCAGAGATTAAACTTCTCCTATCAAGGAAGATCTCCTCCATCAAATCTTACTGTTATGCTAGCTGCTGCTGATATATTTGATAATGAAGAATGGATAGCTGACAGTGGAGCTACAAATCATATTGCACCTGCCACTAAGGTACTTCAAGAAGTAACTCCTTATGATGGTTCTGCAGTCATCCATACAGAAAATGGTGAAGGTATGGACATTACCCACAAAGGTAATGCTAACAAACACATTCTTAATAATTCTTTTGCTCTTAATGATATTCTCATAGTGCCTCAATCCTCTCACAAATTGTTTTTATCCACAAGTTCACATCTGATAACGATTGTTCATTAACACTTGATTCCAATGGTTTTTCTGTGAAGGATCAAACCTCTAGGAAGATTCTTTTCCAAGGTCCACATAGGCATGGCCTCTATCCCATCTCATTCAACCATGCTCATCATGCCTTTGCTACCATAATAAGTGATCAATTTGTTCTACATAGAAGATTTGGTCATCCATCCTTTCAAACTATGCAAAGGATTAGTTCCTCATTGCATTTATCTGGTATATCAAATAAACCTTTCTTTTGTAATGATTGCAAGCTATGCAGGAGTCAAAAGCTTCCTTTTCAGTTGTCTTGTAATTTTGCACAACAACCTCTGGAGTTGTTGCACATAGATCTATGGGGTCCTTGTCACATTGCTTCTATGTCAGGTAGTCTGTATTATGCAAATACTGTTGATGAATACACAAAATATTTTTGGGTTCTTCCATTGTCATCCAAATATGATTTTAAACACTCTTTTGTGTCCTTTGTCACCAGAATTAAGAACTTGTTATAATATTCTGTCATTAGAATAAGAACTGACAATGGTGGAAAATTCTTGAATACTTTCCTTAAAGATTTTTGTGCTTCTAAGGGAATCACTCATGAGCTTTCCTGTCCACATACACCAGAGCAAAATGGTGTTGCAGAGGTCAAACATAAACATCTAGGAATCACAAGAACTCTTTTATCCCAATCTGGATTGCCCACTACATCTTGGGTGGAAGCTCTCAGCACTGCCAATTTTCTAGTTAACAGACTTCCAACAAGATCCATAGATTATTTGTCACCATATCAAAAACTTTTCAACAAATCTCCAGACTATGATTTCTTAAAAGTCTTTGGTTGTTCTTGTTTCCCTGGCTTAAGCCTTATACATCCAATAAACTGGAGCCAAGAAGCAACAGTTTACAACACAAAGGCTATAGGTGTCTCGACCCTACTACTGGCACTATTTATATTTCAAGACATGTCTATTTTGATGATTTTTCTTTTCCATATAAAATGCTCAACTCTTCTGCTTGTCTAGAATCTTCAGTGTCTATGCCATCATCAACCACCACTGTTCCTTCTCAGCTACATTCCACTAATTCTATGTCTGTAGCACATCCATCATCTGCCACATTAGATGTTATTCCCACCAAAAATGCACATAATATGACTACAAGAGGGAAAAGTGGTATTAGAACACCAAAATCCTATCGTTTTACTTCTCATCCTATTGATGTGGCTCTAATAGGCAAGGTAGTCTCAGTTCCAACTTGCATCAATGCTGCTAACAAGGAAGAAGTATGGAGGGTGGCTTCTGCTGAGGAGTATCAGGCATTAATAGATGCTAGTACTTGGTCTTTGGTTGATTCTACAAGTATTGAGAATATTGTTGGTTGTAAGTGGGTGTTCAGAGTTAAACATAACCCAGATGGTACTATAGCCAGACATAAGGCAAGTTTGGTTGCCAAGGGATCTCATCAGCAACAAGGAATTGTTTTTGAAGAAACATTCAGTCCTGTTGCTAAGCCTACAACAATCAGGGTTATTTTATCTTTGGCAGTACAGTTCAACTGGATATGCATCAGCTAGATGTGAGTAATGCCTTCTTGCATGGTGAATTGCAAGAACAACACAGCCACCTGGATTTATTGATCATACCAAGCCAAAACATGTGTGTCTACTCCACAAAGCAATTTATGGACTTAATCAAGCCCCCAGAGCTTGGTATGCCAAGTTAAGCTCAGCCCTTTTACTTCTTAAGTTTGTGAATTCAACAGCTAATACTTCTCTTTTTATACACAAAGCTGGTACTCAGATTACAGTGGCACTGGTTTATGTGGATGACATTATTCGTACTGGTATTTCCTTACATGTTCTGCTTTCTGTTATTATAAACCTACAGAGGGAATTTCCAATCAAGGATATGGGTCCTTTGAACTATTTTCTGGGTCTTGATGTCAAGAGAACATCTGATTCTCTTTTTCTTGGACAGACCAGATATGTTGTTGATTTACTGCACAAATATCAAATGGAAGGTGCAAAACCATGTCAAACACCTATTGCACCATCTCAAAGTCTGAGTAAGGAGTCAGGTGATTTGCTGGACAATCCAACTGAGTACAGATCACTAGTGGGTGCCTTGCAATATCTGACTTGGACCAGGCCAGCCATCTCTTTTGCAGTTAATCTGGTCTGCCAATTCATGCACCAGCCAAGAACTGCACATCTTATAGCTGCAAAGAGGATTCTAAGGTACATTAAGGGTTCCATTCATTATGGTCTTCACTTTACCAAGGGTTCTACTGCTTTGTTAGGATTTGCAAATGCAGATTGGGCTGGTAGTATAGATGACAGGAGGTCAACTAGTGGTTATTGTCTGTTTTTGGGCTCTAATCTTATCTCCTGGTCTTCTAAGAAGCAAACAACAGTTGCTAGGTCTAGCACTGAGGATGGGTATAAAACTCTAACTCATAGTGCAGCTGAGGTTGTCTGGGTCTGCTACCTTCTCAAGGATCTTCACTTCTCCCTTACAGGCATTCCTAGACTTGGCTGTGATAATATCAGTTCCATTAACCTAGCATCTAATCCAGTTCTTCATTCCAGGATGAAGCATGTTCATCTGGATTATCATTTCATTAGGGAGCTTGTTCAGTCCCAAAGTCTGGTGTTCACTATGTCCATACATTGGACCAATTAGCAGATATCTTCACCAAGGGCTTGCATGAACCACGATTTTAGTTGCTCCGATCCAAGCTCAATTTTATTCCCACACCCATGAGCTTGAAGGGGGGTATTGAACAAGCATCTCATCTTAATCAGAAACAGACTTAACTGTCTGTTATTCATGTGTGTCGCACATGTTTCTGTTATATACCACACATGAGTTGAGCACATGTGAGAGTCTGAGTTTTGTATTCATCACACAGTTTTCATGTACGTGTGCTTCTGTTTATGTTAATTACTCTTCCTATCACTAGTACAAATTTGGGCTTCCGTGACAGTTCAAAACTGCCACTAAAATACTTATGTGACAGTTTTAAAAAATTATTGCACTGTCATTAAAGGCTCTGTTACGAAAGGGTCTATAAGAAACTGTCACGGAATCATAACTATTAGTATCAGTTTTTTCATCAACCTGTCATTGTTGACAATATATAATAACATTTTCTAACTAAAACTGTCATGGATAACTTAATTTCTTTTACTAAGGTGACAGTTTCAACATAAAAACTGTGATGGATAACTTAATTTCTTTTACTAAGGTGACAGTTTCTCCATAAAAACTGTCATGGATAACTTAGTTTCTTTTATTAAGGTGACAGTTTCTCCATTAAAACTGTCATGGATAACTTAGTTTCTTTTACTAAGGTGACAGTTTCTCCATAAAAACTGTCATGGATAACTTAATTTATTTTACTAAGGTGACAGTTTCTCCATAAAAACGGTCATGGATAACTTAATTTCTTTTACTAAGGTGACAGTTTCTCCATAAAAACTGTCATTAAAAACTTAACTTTCTTCGTAAAACTGTCATCAATTACTCAATTTCTTATACTAAAGTAGCAGTTTTCTAAATAAAACTGTCATAGAAGAGTCAACTTTGTAGAAGGCTAATTTGTAGCAAACTAGTTACTGATACTGCTCAATAAAATTATAGAATAAAAATTTAGCTTTTCATAAAATTGTCATTAGATTACTCAATAAACTGTTTAACAGAGATAGCTAGTACGGAACTAGTAAGTTCAAATAAAATAAGTTAACTAGAAGTGAATGTACTACATATATAATTTTAAAAGACTTGAATGAAAGTAGTCTTATATAGTACTAACTAAAAGAAATTAACAATGGTGTTGATCGAAACCACATCCATTTTCCGAAGTGCTGATCGAAATATACTCCTGCCAATTCATGTCCCCAATCTACTCCTGCCAATTCATGTCACTAATAACGACAACACATGGTTTACCCATTCTCTTCGTACTTCCATGATCTCTCCTTCATTGTACTTGGACTTCCTTTGCAAAAAGAATACAAAGTAAGTACTATTTGAAGTAATTAACCAAAATGAAAATTGCATTTTCATAAAATAAGTACCATTTCCGTAGGCTTCTGCAACTATTTGCAAAACATAATGCGACAAATAATGAGAAGATCGGAAGAGAAAGTGCAACTCAAATTTTCAAAATATAATGCATCCAGACAAAACTAGTGCGTCTGGAATGCCGTTTGTGACACAGATCACTTCAACTATCAATATTAGTTGTTTCTGCTGAAAAGGACACCGAAATTAGGACTATTGACTACTCTACACGAGCATACTTGTTTACAACTAATATCTGTCATTAACACTAGTCTTTTTGACTAACCTGTGCAAGTCCAGGTTGGAGAGCATATTGAATCATCAATCGCCCAATCACATCATGAACAACTACTGTTCTGACGACATCTCCTCCAACAAGCTTCACTAGTGGTTCATTGTCTATATCGCTCATCTCTACGACAACATGACCAAAACAACAAAACATAAACAAATTTAATTAAGAAATGAAAAAAAAAATCACCATTACAGGACTATAAGGGGAAAAATTGAGAAAATATAAATTACCAGGCAGGGATGTGAGATAAGAAAAAACGACTGAATAAATAAATCAGCTGTTCTTTGCTTAAAATTCCTCTATTATGAACATCTTCACTTGTTCTTCCAGAATTCATCATCGTCACTGGTTTCACTTATGCGCACAATAGTCTCACAGAGGAAAGGAATAAGGGGGTCGTCACTCGTCCCAGTTTCTAATGTGCGCCTATGTTAAATACACCACAAACATTATTCTTATCGCCGTTTATATAAAGGAGTGTTTGCTTTTAAATTTGTTCCCAAGTATGACTCGGAAACCAGATGTTATCTTTGAGAATATGCAAATTTTGGATCATGCGATTCAGACAAAAACATTACTAAAAATATAATTACAAACTTAATTAATGACTTCACTGAACTCACAAATAGATATAGCAACATCGAAAAGAAACCTAGTAGAAGCAAAAACAACCATATGATCCAGTACTACCGATTTTATCTAAACACAAACCAACCCTTAAATAAGAAAAGAAGACTCCCACTTCTGCAAATGACAGAGGTACCCATAGATAAACATTCAAATTAAGTAAACTAAACTGAATCATACTCAGCATATTGCTAGGCAGAGAGACAGGAAAAGAGGGGGAGTGACTACCTGAGAGCCAAGAAAGTAAGCTTGAACAGAAGAGTGACCAAAAGGATCAATTTGCCAACTTGAACAATGTTAATAAGGATAAGAATTGTTTACGTCAACTAAAACCTCATCAATGTACCCTACAAGTTGCAGTACTTAAATAAAAATAGAAATTCATCAAGAAAACTAATTTGTTAAAGGAGGTGTTATTTCGATTGTCTGATCACTAATTCGAAAGTCTTAGATGAGACATCTATGCTAGAAGAAGTGCTTAATTAGCTAGTATTAATTCAATGTCATATATTACCTTAAGCAATTACGTACTGAAATTAATCTTTGAAGCAATGTGATAATAATAATTAAAGAGGATATAAAATTACCAAAAAGAGAAGACCATTAGAAGCAGCTATAACATCCTGAGAATTAGAACCTATAATATGCTCTCCTCTTGCATGTTCATAGCCCAAGCTGCAGAAATAACAGCCATTATCTCTGCAAGATAAATAGTTGCTATTACCAAACCACCTGACATAGCAATTACAAAGTCACCAGCATGGTTTCTACAAATGAAACCTCTTGAAGCACCATCACAACCAACAAGAATCTGATGCATTCTTGGAAGTCTGAAAAAACACTCAATAATTCTTTGCCTCTGCACATTTCTACTTTTCAGACCAAAACTAACCTTCAGCAAATTACACTATCACAATTTACACCAATGACCAGAGTTAAAGAATAACAACCAACATTCAGATACTACACACAGCAAACAACGATCACAGAACATAAAAAAACCCCATTTCAAGAAATGTCTCAGACCAACACCATTTTACCACACTTTCACAAAGTAAGATAACTCAAAATCACGAAACAAAAGTAGAAAAATCTAACCTTGCAAGACGAGTATAAAACAATTGTTTGGACAACTCATTACACTTTTCAACAGTAGCTGGCTCTTGAAAATACCAACTAAATCGTGACTGCTAGGGAAAATCAATAGCAAGTTAGCGAATGAATCTAAATCTGAATCGCCTACCATTGAACTGTCATCATCCGTTGAACTATCATTGTCCACTGGATTGTCTTCTTCTCTTGGGTTGGAATTTTTATTAGTTTTTTTATTTTGCTCTTTCGTGAAGTCTTCAATCCAGACACCATCATCATTGTTACGCAACAGAGCAGACTGAGACTCATAATTGATGTCAAACGAATCCGCAGCTGGAACTGTATTTTCGAAAGTATGACTACCTTCAAAGACCAGTGACTCATCTACAAACTCTTCCACATTTACGTCTTTGTCACGCGTTGATATGACGATAGACAACTTAGGGTAAAGTTGGTCTTGTACATAGAACACTTGTTTGGCATGGGAAGCCATAATAAAGGGTTCATTTTTATGAGCAAACCTCCGAAAATCAACTTGTGTGAAACCCAAGTCGTCTTTCCTTATTACATGCTGATTATGTACCCAGGTACACTTGAACACAGGTATCCTCATAATCTGATAGTCGAGAAGCCATATCTCTTGGATCACACCATAGTAACAGATGTTATCCTCGTCAACCAGGCTTACTCCGCTATTTTGGTTAACTCTTTTATCATCCCGATCCCTTGTGTGAAAACTATAACCACTGACTTCAAATCCTTCAACTTTGTATACGTGGTGACTTGGGCCACATGCTATCTATTCTAATTATGTCGAAACATCATGATTTGGATTTTGTAGTTCTTCTTCGACCTGCAAATCATATTAATAGGTACAAAATAATCAAAAATCATATGTGAGTAGTGAAGTTGTAGAGGATAATCATTTTGAAAGCTAATGTTCAACGAGAGTATTGAACAAACTCTATTTATTATTCTCAAGAAAAGTAGGACAGATCCTGAACCCTGAAAGCTAATATGCACTAAAATAGTGATTTTTGTCTTTTCTTCCAAAATACTACCCTAACTGTAAACATAGCCATGTCTACGTCAATCGTTTTTATTTATTGTTCAACAAGTGCAATTTATGCAACCAAGGTGCTAAATCAACGCATAAGGTTACCAAAACTAGCCGAGATGAAAATTAATGAGAATAAGATCTCCAAGGTACAAATCCAGAAATAGTACATCAAGGCAGAAACCAAAATCACAGGGTTCAAGCACTATATGTTGTAAGTCTAACTGTCCTTCCCAATAATGACATAGTTTGCTCACTAAGCATTTAATATAGAGGGAAATACAAAGAAGATTGTAGTCCAAATTGAAAACAGGGAGAAGATAAAGCACAATACATACTTTTGTCTCTATCCAATCCTTAAATGTTCGGTTATGCTCTTTCAATAGCCATTCTTCGGATTTTTCCGAAGATTCTTCCCTCAAATGCTCCTTGTGTAGCCTTAAATGTGAATCAGAAAATATATATTTGGTAACCCATATATTTCAAATACAGTATAACAAAGTCAAATCGTATAGTTCTTACACAATGTAAGGCTGCACATCTGTTGTGTTATTCAGTACAGTTTGGTGTGCCTGCTTCAGCAATGTTTCACTGACTTTAACTTGCTTAAGTGTTGATAACGGCTTCCCTTCAGAAATAAATCTGGTACTCTCCACGTTTTTGTTTTTTTCAGCCATCCTATATGTAGGAACACCAATGGTAACCATCTTTAAGTAGTGAGAGCAAAACTCCACCGCCTCTTCAACAATATAGCCCTCAGCGATGCAGCCTTCTACACGATTCCGGTTTCTAATATATCCTTTCAGAACCTTCATAAATCTTTCAAAAGGATACATCCATCGGAAGCAAACTGGTCCACATAATCTAACCTCTCGAATTAGATGCACAGTTAAATGAACCATGATATCAAAAAAATACGGAAGAAAATATTTTTCTAATAAGCATAAGGTAACCACCAGGTCATTTTGTACTTCTGTCAGGTGATTGACATCAACCTCTTTGGTGCAGATTTCCTTGAAAAAAAAACATAATATGATTATAGAATATCGCACATGCTTAGGCAAAATGGATCGTATAGCTAAAGGAAGAAACTCTTGCATTAGTGCATGATAATCATGTTACTTTAGACCATACAACTTCAAATCCGACATCGATACCCGGTTTTTCAGATTTGAACAGTAACCTTCGGGAACCTTCAAATCAGACAAGGTTCTACAAAAAGTTTTCTTTTCTTCTTTTGTTAACTTGAAACACGCAGGAGGCAGATATGCTTTTTTTTCGTTTTCTTTAGGCGCCAATTCAGGCCTCATCCCCAAATCTTCAAGGTCTTTACGAGCATTAGAACCATCTTTTGTTTTTTTGGGTATGTTTAGTAATGTCCCCACAAAACTCTGACCTATGTTTTTTTCTATGTGCATGACATCGAAACAGTGTCGAATTAGCAAGTACTTCCAGTATTCAAGTTCAAAGAATATCGACTTCTTCTTCCAGTAGATTGGTTTAGTTTTCATTTTCTTTCCCCACAAATTCTCTATCATTTCAACATGACTGAATACTTCTTCACCAGATTAAGGTTTTGGAGCAGGGTCTAACTCCTGGTGACCATTAAAAGCCTCTTTCTCCTTTCTAAACTTGTGTTTTCTCGGAAGAAACTTTCTATGACTGGTATAAACATTCTTTTGGGAGCATTTAAGCTTAATAGAAGAAGTACGGTCAGCACAAACTGGACAATCATTATATCCTCCTTTAGGGCAACCACTAAGATTACCATATGCTGGAAAGTCACTTACCGTCCATATAGAAGTACGGCTCTGAAATTAAATTTCTCTTTTTTGTAGGCATCGTAAGCTTCAGCTCCTTCCTCCCATAGTTTCTTCAAATCTTCAATAAGAGGGGCCAAATAGACATCAATACGTTTCCAGGATGTTTAGGACCTGATATCAACATCGTTAACATAATGTATTTTATTTTCATACACAAGTTAGGTGGAAGGTTATAAGTAACTAACATCACAGGCCAATAACTATAACTGCCACCTATTGAACTATTGTTTGGATTGAATCCATCAGTAGAAATACCTAACCGTAAATTTCGAGGTTCTCGGGCAAACTCTGGCCATTTACTGTCAACTTGTTTCCATGTAGGAGAATCAACAGGATGACGTAGTTTACCATCTGGAACTCTTTCAAGGTTATGCCATGTCAGGTGTTTTGGTGTCTCTGGTGATCCAAACCACCTTCTAAATCTAGGTACAGGTGGAAAATACCACATCACTTTCGCATGAACCCTTTTACTTGTGTCTGATGGCGCCTTCTTTTCTTTCCATCTTGAAACTCCGCAGGTCGGGAAAAAATTATCATCTTTGTAATTCTTCCTGTAAAGCACACAATCATTGGGACAAGCGTGTATTTTTTCATATTCCATTCCTAATGCCCTAAGAGTTTTCTTAGCCTCATACAGAGACGCAGGCAATTCATTATCAATGGGAGCATACTTTTTAACTCTTTCAATAATTCTGAGAAACTCTTATCATACCATCCGCCTTTTGCTTTCATGTTAAAGAGCTTAAGCAATGATGACATCTTTCAATGGGATTCATAGTTAGGATAAAGTGGTTTTTCCGCATCTTTTTTTAACTTTTGAAAATTATCTAGATCTCCTATAAACTCTTCGTGTATAGCCTGAACCAATGCAATTGCTGCTGCAGCATCATCCGGTAACTCATCATCTTCATAATCTCCAAACTCATACTGAACATCAGCATTATATGAAGTCTGTGATTTGGTATTATCAGCATCAGGTGTTTCAAATTCACCATGTGAATCCCATATCTTGTATTTCTGATTGATGCCCTTGACGTACAGATGGATTCTCACTTCATTCACCGATGCTGCTTTATTGTTCATACACAACCTGCACGGACATAATATGGAAACAGGACTTCCAGCTTCGACAACATAATCTGTGGCATATTTCAAGAAGGCCTCAACCCCCTTGGTGTATTCTGGTGATAACCTATCTTTACCCATCTAGGATTTATCCATTCTGAACCTATATATAACACTTATGTGTGTGTGAACAAGATGATTGCAGATAAAAGTGTAAAATATAATTGCTGAAAAAACACTCACCACTAATCTGTTGAAATATGCATATCTAAGTAAGTAGACAAACTAAAATATCCTAAAGTTAACTTCATCTAAAGTCACCCATATCAAATTCATATTCCCAAAAAATAAGAAATGGATAGTTGGATAATATACCTGATGAGCTCTCGGAGAAATATTTCTTTGTTACTATATAAGCTAGCTGTGAACAATGAGATCCATCAATCGACTAACCTATCAACAAAAAATTTAAAAAAAAAACCCAAAAAATTCAGTTCAAGTCTTACTTCTGCTTGGTTCTCAAATTTTTCAACAGGTACAATGTTTAGCTTCAAGGAAAAAGAGAATAAAATAATATAATGGTTTGAAGAATGCATTATTCAGCAAACCTACTATTCTATAATATCAGCAACAAACTCCTTAAAGTTGCTTTTCTTTCACATGAGGGAGCATCTGGATCTCTGGGCACAAGTAAACCTATAAAAGCCGTATTGTAATATGTAACAGAAAAATATACACTTGAACTACAAAAAAGAACAAAGAGCTAACTCAAAAACTCAACACAATTGAGCTATAGCTATCCAAATCAATAAGAGACGTTACATACAATACCTGTTTTTCATTGTAATCAATTAGGCAAATCTCATCAATACAAGTAAGAAAGGTGTCACCACAACATATCTGGTCACTTGAGCTTCTTATTAGGTAAGCTTTCCAAACTACACAGTACACATTAGCATATTCCACCAGTGTGTAAAACTGTCTACACATAAATAACAAAGAACATAAAGATAAATAGTGGTGGACTGAGGATATTAACACAGAAGAAAGAAAAAGAGAGACAGGCAACAGATGGAAAGAATTCCAAAAATGCAAATTTCATCTAACCAAACAGTGGTTGACTGAGGATATTAACACAGATAACACAAAGTTTAAGAATGTGCAGACATAATTTTAAAACCGGTATCTCCTAAAGTTATAGAGAATGTTCCACATATCTGGTCACTTGAGCTTCTTATTAGGTAAGCTTTCCAAACTACACAGTACACATTAGCATATTCCACCAGTGTGCAAAACTGTCTACACATAAATAACAAATAAATCACAAAGTAAGAAACCTAAAAACATACATATTCCCAATTTGAAGAGCTACATAAAAGTTATCATAAGACATCAGAATGGCTAGGGGAAGAATGCATACTCTGACTGCAGGTTTAAGATAAACTAGGGTCCGTCAAGATCTCTTGGTACCTACACAACAACATCAAATCCTAGATCACTTAATAGTTAATACAAAAAGCAGAAGGACTGTAACTCCCATATTCCAAATTAAGATAAACTATTATGCTTAATTTGATAACTGCACAAATACCCTTGACAATAGATATGGACTTTCTAACCTAAGGCACATAAATGATGCAACAATTTATAGAACCTGCAGATACTAATTTTATCCAACTAACGTTGGAACTTGAACAAGCAAAATTAGCTGAGCAAAGTCTTGTACACAAGAAAGTCTTTCTCGCAGGTTTATGAATTCCATGTCTCACACCAAATATAGGTTAGTTTACCATGAATTCCCAGTATATACAACCACATAGCTTATCCAATCAACAGTCAAACACTAGGCAATGAACTCCATCAGCCCTCATATATTGTATCTGCTTGTCACAAGTGAATCAGATAGCTACAAAGACTAGGTGAGAAAGAAATAACCAAAGCTATTAAACAAACCCCTATAGCAAAAAAACAATTTCTATATCCCAAAATGCCTCAATAAAGATATAAAATCTCCAAAAATAGCTTTCAGAAGGTTCACACATCTAGCAGAAGTGGAAGACGTTGGATAGGAAAGAATCAATAGTTTTACGAGTGAAACCCATGCTACTGAAATTTCCATAACTCCAAAAAAAGTTGCATATATTGCAACGCGCTGCTACAATTACTTCAGCTAACCAAAACTAATGACTTCAATCACATATTATGAAAGAACGAATTCCTACAGGGTAAAAGCACTTCGTCCACACCAAACAGTGGTGGATATTCCAAATACAACCATAAGCTTATTTGAAGTTCAACAAACAGAAAAAATAAAATTAGAGATATTGCAATGAATATTCCAAATAAAACCATGACATTCACAAGTCAATAACCCTCCATGTCTTTCACATAGCTAAGAAGATGCAACCTGATAAGAATCAACTACTTAAAATGAAAAATATGTGTTTTCTATTATTTGTTGAAGGAACTGTGATCTCTTGTAGAAACAAGCATAATGTGTACATAATCATGGAGCAATATGGTGATAGCATGACAAAGATGAACAAAAAAGCTCTAGCAAATTAGGAAAGATCATCACAATTTCGCGTACAACACTTCTCAGATAGTTACGTTAGTACTTACCAAAAACACATATGTACAGTACCTAACCAACACCATTACGATGAGAACCATTCCATTACTTTTAACCATCACGTCTCATTCATCATCCAGTCATGTATATATAATTATAGACAACCTAGCTAATTACTAGTGACAAATCCAATAAACAACTATAACAACAATAAAAATAAACTACCAAAGTACCTAGATTTAGTTACACTAGTAACCATGTTGATCATTATGTCATACATCAATAAAAAGACTACTTAATGGTCACCTCATCAAAAAACCAATATTAAACCATAAAAGCTTGATCCAAACACAAAAACATATCAGAAAAAATAAATTCACTGCACAACTGTGATTTCACAAGATATTCATTACCATTTCTACATCTACCCAAGATAAAGAGACAGAATAAACTTGCCTCAACCTTCCGGAATCCAATCGTCTCCACTTATGTAAAACTGCTTTCACTGATTATACCCTGCTATGGAATATGGAACAAGAGAATCATGTTATACAAATCGGAATTGATTATGTCAATAAGAACGAAACAAGTTAGATTAAGACTTACCACCACTGATCATTACTTGATAATTCTCCTCACCCAAACTTAATGGTTTGATATACTACTGAAGCTACTTTGTTTTGTTTTCTTTCCTTAGGTATTTTCACTCTCTTGCACAATCAGGGACTAATAGGAAAAAGTCAAAAACCTAATTTATTTATTTATTTTCTTCCTAATAACCTAATAACCTAGGATGAAACTAAATATAATACAAAATTTCACTAACAAAACCGCTAAGTACTACTTCAAAAATTTCCTTATACATTGTAGCATGTAGCACATCAGTATTTACTCCTTAGTTCTTCAATTTTGGTTGGATCTAATGCTGGTGTAATTCTTCGATCTTTCCTTCATACCACTGCTTCTATAATCGACATTCTCAATCACTAATTCTGTAATGAATAATCAGATTTGAACTAATTTATGAAAAAATTATAAGAACCCCATGAAATTAAACTCAAAACTTACTTGAATCACAACAACTTTAGATTGATTATCATCAGGAGAAGGATCTGCATATGATGAAACAACACCATTTTCTGTGATTTGTGGTGATAAAGAAAGTGAAGAAGTAACAAAATTAAATTATTATAGATGATGAATAGAGTACCACAATTGTACACGAGTTAAAGCGAAAGAAAAACCCTAGATTTTGCTTAAGAGAGAGATTAGGTTTTTAATTTAATGGAAACGGAGAGATGGGTAATAAAAAGATAGGTGAAGGTGTATAGAGCCACTTCCAATGTATTCAAGCACAGTAGGTCGATGTACAAGTGCATTAGCAGGGAATTTGGTAGCAACCTGTTTCGTACCAAAAAGGGGAAAATCAAATAATCAATATCAGGTAAATTAATAAAAACCCTTAGCTAGGGTTTAACTAAGAAGTAAAATTCTCGTAGATAAACTTACTGTGTACAAAAGATTTCCAACGACTTTGCTACATCCATCAGTCACTGCTGCCTCTTCGATAACCGCTTTTAGGTTTGCAGTAACCTTGTTATTAGCAACAGTGTTGTTTGTAGTTTTTGAATCCAATCATATTCTTAAAAAAGATCTACAGTTTCCTCATCTTTAACCATGTTGTATGTAAAGTCCAGTTATCAGTATTATTGATATGAGATGGTGAATCAGTAAGGATAACCGTGTTTAGGTTTTACCGAATCAAAATAAAAAATCCAATTCCACCTTAGAATCTGATTTCAACCCAACATTTCCAATCATATCAGAACTCTAATTCGAGATTGAGAAGGTAACTATAGTTATATAAGGATTCAACCAAATCCAGATTTAGGTAAGAGAAAAAAACAAAAGAAGATCAGAGATGGGATTTGACTGAGTTTTTTTGGGTGAGGAATCTTGAGATGGGATTTGCCTGATTTTTTTGTGTGATAAATCTTCTTTTATGTTAAATGAGAAGATAGGAGAAAAGACCCACTAACATACATCCCCACTCTTCAGAAAAATTTCAAACAACTTATAAAACTAAGAACCGTATTTGAGAATGATAAATAACATCAGTTTTTGAACAAAACTGTCATTGTCAATGAAAATGAATTTAATTGACAGAAACTGTCATATGTAGCTATACACTTCTATAACAGTTCTTATATAAAACTGTTGTTATTGCTTAAGAATCGTAACAGTTTATAACTGTTATTATACATCAATATACACTAACAGTTTTCTACAAAAACTGCCATGGTATAATTATTAAGTAACAGTTAATAAACTGTCACAGTTTTGTACCATTATTAGTGTGAGTTTTTATAGAAACTGTCGCGTATATCTCGTAGCTTATTCTTTTGTGACAGGTATTTCTTAAACTGTCATGAATAAGAATTTTGAACTGTCATGGAAGCCCAAATTTGTACTAGTGTATATAAACTGAGCTTTACTCAGTTATTAAGCTAAGTAAGAAAAGCTTGATTTTCTGTTTTGTTTTTACGAGAGTTTCTCTCATTCTCCATGATTGCTATCAATATTGACATCTTGCTCAAGTGTTGATTTTAATGGAAATGAATTCAAAACTCTAGGATATTGCAGATTATTGATTCCATACTACTTCTTCCTCTCCATCTCCAAGACAACAATGATAGCGATGATAGGGATTTTAAAACTCGGTATTGCATGTTCTTTTGCAGCAACAAAAGAACGGATGAAAATGATACATGTCGTGAAAGAGTTGCGTTCAATTGAGAATGCATATCTTTTGGAAATTCAGAAAACAGTAATCAGTGAAAGAGGGATATTTCCCTCGTCTTTTGCTCTTTTATATTTTGTATACCCTCTACTAAAGTGTCTACACAACCTCTCTTCCATATCTGTCTTCTTCAAGGACCATATTTCCATGTGACGTACAAACAACTTTTGATGATTAACACATTAATTATCTCCTAACAAATGTATGCCTATTCACGTAAACGTTTTTTTTTATTTTTTCCTGTTGGCTCGAGGAGACTTTTTATTATTGTTCTTAGAAACCCCAAGTGTTGTTGTTATAAGGGAACCGTATGCATCTCACACTTCATCCAAAGAAGAGTATATCAAGCCTATAATCAAGGGAGAATCTCTCAATATCAATCCCACAATCATGGCAAATCCTATAGCCATAAGTCAAGGCTTATATTAAGCATGTCTAATATATCTTTTACCCTATTTAAGGTCTTGTGTATCTGTATATAAAAACAAAAGCATATCAATAAAACCGTGTGGTTGATAGTCCTCAAAAATGTGCAGTGTAATCTTTATATGGTATCAGAGCAATCTTCTCCAATGAGCAACTGATCTTGCAAACATGTCTTCCGCCTCTTCTGATCAAACCCCCAACTTCACCATCAACACCCAACCTCCCTCTGCCTCAGAGAAACCCTAGCTCTCAATATCACTGCCCAGATTAATGAAAGATTAACACCCTCCACCTTCCCTCAATGGCGTGCCCAGTTTGAGGCACTACTTATTGGCTATGATCTTCTAGATTATGTTGAAGGCAACTTTCAATGTCCTTCCTCAGATGTTACTCCTACTGAAGAACTACGCAAAACCCACTGGGTTCGACAGGACAAACTCATCCTGAGTGCAATCCTCAACTTCCCCCTCAACTACACCTCTCATAGCTACATCAAAAGCTTCTCATGATGCTTGGAAAAAACTTACCAATATGCTAGCCGATTAAGAACTCGTGCTATGCAGTTAAAGGAAGAACCCACCTTGATCCAGTGTGGGAACATGACCATCTCAGAGTACCTTCAAGATGTGAAAAATCTAGTTGATGAACTAGCTATTATAGACCAGTCTATCTCGAATGATGATTTAACCCTCTATGTGTTGAATGGCCTAGGTTCAGACTTCAGGGATCTTACATCACCAATTTGTGCCCGAGAGTCATCTCTAACATTTGAAGAACTACATGACTTATTAGTTGGTCATGAAACTTACCTCAGACGTCTGGAAACTGCAACACACAACTTGGTTGCGTCTGCCAACTACACTAGAACCATCCCATCAGGATCCGAAGCAAGCCAGCAGCACCACAGGCCTGACTATCAGCGCTACAGACAACCTGACTTTTCCAGACGTTCTCCAGGAAGATATCCAAGGCAAGCCAGTAGCACCACATGTCCTTCTCAAGGAAGATACCCAAACAACGTTCAACGTGATGGACGTCGCAACAGAACAAACTCTGGAAAATACAACAACTCCAACAGGCGTTACCAGCCCAAATGTCAACTCTGTGATCAGATCGGTCACACTTCCAAGACATGTTCCCAGTTTCACTCCCAAAATGCCTCCATAAATGGTGTCACAACCTCTGCAGCAAAAGAAAAAAACTGGCTACTTGATTCAGGCGCTTCTCATAACATCACGGGTGATCTCTCCAATCTATCTATGCACTCCGAATATGATGGAACTGATGAAGTGATTCTTGGTGATGGTCCAGGTTTGGATGTCACACACATCGGTTCTTTGGCTTTAAACACTCCACATCGAACATTTACACTAAGTGGCACTCTTTATGTTCCAAATCTTTGCAAAAATCTCATTTTTGTGCATCATCTTACTAAGAAAAACAATGTCTTTGTTAAATTTCATCTTTTTCATTTCTTTGTGAAGGACAAGATCACGGGGGCGATATTACTAAATGGAGCATGTAACAACGGTATATACACCTTTCCAGAGTCATTGAAGGCATCACCAAAGGTTGCTAATGTGCATGAAAGAACGTCAACTGATGGATGGCACAAGCGTCTTGGACATCCTTCCCTTAAAATTTTCAATCATCTTATTAAGCAATTCTCACTACCTATTTCTTCCCAGAAAAATCTGTCTTTCTTATGCCAATCATGTTCTATTAATAAAGCACATCAATAATCTTTTCGTGTCACAAGTCTTCGAAGACATGAGCCTCTTGAACTTATTTGCACGATGTATGGGGACCTGCCAGCTACACTGGGATTGAGAGCTCCCGATACTATCTTATTTTTGTTGATCATTATACAAAATATATCTGGTTTTACCCCATGATCACTAAATCTGGTGTTTCCCTAATCTTTCCACAATTCAAAAGAATTGTTGAAAATCGTTTTCAAAATTCTATCAAAACACTATACTCTGACAATGGAGGTGAATTTCTAGCTCTATAATCATATCTCTCATTTCATGGCATAACTCATTTCACTATTGTTCCTCACACACGATAACAAAATGGTGTCTCTGAACGGCGTCACTGTCATCTGGTTGAAAAAGGTCTTACCCTTCTCCATGATGCCAATCTGGATTTTTCATATTGGCCACATGCTTTTCAAACAGCTTCTTATCTCATAAATCGTCAACCAACACCCATTTTACACAACAAATCCCCTTTCGAAGCTCTATTTGGTCAAGCACCAAACTACTCTAAGCTAAAAAAAATTGGGTGCATTTGTTATCCTCTCACCAAGGCCTACAATTCAAACAAAATGCAACCCAAATCCAAAATTTGCATCTTTCTTGGCTATTCACCAACTCAAAATGGCTACAAATGCTTCGAACCTCAAACAAAAAGAACTTATATCTCTCGTCATGTGCTATTTGATGAAAACAGATCCTTCTTTCAGCCCTCCTCTGTGCCCTGTGAGTCTCCTAGCCACACTCTGGCAGACAGTCATCATCCCTTGCCTCTGCACTTCAGTATCCAGCCTACAGTGCCATCCATACAGGATCTACACACATCAGCACCTGCACTCTCTCCGGAAAGGCTACATCTTGTTGTTGCACTCTCCCTAGGTAAAACTGCCCTCTCTGACTCTTTAAACTCTAATCATGTACAAGTTGCAGCCTCCCACTCGAGCCATCTGCCTAGCTCTCTAGAAGCAACCGGGACTGAGTTCTCATCATCACCATCCTTATATGTTGCTCCTGACACAACAGTATGCACATGCAATGTATCTCCGACTCAAGACACACATCAAGACTTGGAGAATGCTCACCGCACTCACAACATGACCACAAGATCAATGAATCAAATATTTAAACCCAACCAAATTCATACAGTTTCCAAACATCCTCTACCTCGAGCCATTGAACCAACAAGTGTGCGTCAAGCCATAGCTCAACCTCACTGGCGTGAGGCCATGTCTGCAGAACTTACTGCCCTGATGAAACACGGTACTTGGGAACTTGTTCTACCTCCAGCTGACTGTAAACAGTCGGGTGTAGGTGGATCTTTCGGGTTAAAAGAAAAGTTGATAGTTCAATTGATAAATTCAAAGCCATACTTGTGGCAAAAGGTTACAACCAACGTCCTGTCATCAATTACACAGAGATATTCAGTCCAGTAGTTAAACTATCTACAATTATAGATGTATTGTCTATTGCAGTAATGAATGGATGTGAGTTGCGGCAAATGGATGTCAACAATGGCTTTCTGAATGGTGCTTTAACAGAAATTGTCTACATGATACAACCCTTTGGCTTCAAATATCTGTCACGACCACATCATGTGTGCCGACTAAAAAAAATCATCTATGGACTAAAACAAGCACCAAGAGCCTGGTACACAGCATTCAAAAATGCTATTCTTCAGTTGGGATTTTGAAATTCCAAGGAAGATTACTCACCGTTTGTCTACAACCAATATACCACTCATTGCTACCTGTCGGTCTATGTGGATGACCTTATCATTACAGGCAATAAATCATCCTTTGTAACAGCTACTATCAAACAGTTGGGTGACATGTTATAACTCAAAGATATGGGTTATCTCCATTTCTTCTTAGGCATTGAAGTTATACCTACCAAGGCAGGAATACTCTTGTCTCAACACAAGTACATCAGAGAACTTATGGACAATACCAGTATGAGTGAAGCAAAGTATGTCTCAACACCTCTATCTAAAACATAAACTCTCCATCTGATTGACGGCACAGCTGCTGTGGACTGTTCAGAATTTCGTCGACTGATTGGAAGTCTCCAATATATTACACTGACCCGTCCGGATATTGCCTTTGCTGTGAACAAGCTATCACAATTCATGCACAAGCCAACTACAAATCACTAGTCAGCGAGCAAAAGGTTACTTCGTTACTTAAAACTAACTATCTTTTATGGGATTCAGATTCACAAGGGTGGAACCTCTACACTTCGGACATATACAGACGCAGATTGGGCTGGTAATATAGATAATCGGACATCAACCTCTGCCTACATCAGTTTTCTAGGTTCAAACCCAATCTACTGGAGCTCCAAGAAGCAACGAGTCGTTGCAAGATCATCCAAAGAAGCTGAATACAGAGCACTGGCCAATGCAGCGTCTGAGACAATGTGGCTGTCAACACTGTTTGAAGAGATTGGAGTCTCACTTTCAGGTTCTACTCAACTCTTATGTGACAACATTGGAGCCACACACCTAAGTCTCAACCCTGTCCATCATTCACGCATGAAACGCATCCAAATTGATCTACATTTTGTGCGTGATTTAGTCCAGAAGGGAAGCCTTCAAGTCAGACATTTGCACACTCAAGATCAGCTAGCTGATCTTTTAACAAAGCCATTATCCAAGCAGCCCACTACCTTGCTATGAAACAAGATTGGCCTTGCCGATGGAACACCAATCTTGCGGGGGCTATAAGGGAACCGGATGCATCTCACACTTCATCCAAAGAAGAGTATATCAAGCCTATAATCAAGGGAGAATCTCTCAATATCAATCCCACAATCATGGAAAATCCTATATCCATAAGTCAAGGCTTATATTAAGCATGTCTAATATATTTGTTACCTTATTTAGGGTCTTGTGTATCTGTATATAAACACAAAAGCATATCAATAAAACCTTTTGGTTGATAGTCCTCAAAACTGTTGTGTAATCTTTATAGTTGCTGCGTATAATTACTAATCAAAGAGAAGTACCAAGCTACGAAGAGAAAAGAACAATTGTAGGCATATAAGAGAATTTTCAGAAAAAATTATTTGGGTTAAGATTTTTTTATTTTTTATCTTTATTTCATCGGTTTTAAGGTATTTGCAATTACCATTGATTTAGGAGAAAATATATACGCAGTTAGTAAACTTACCGAGATTTAAAGAATGGTAATTTGGAAGTATATAACCATATTTTAAATTTGTTAGGAACCGTTAAAAAGAGAAGGAAATATGCTGGCTTTTTATTGGTCCCTTATTCCCCTTCGATTTTTTCCCCCTCAAAAAAATTTCCACTCTTTTCTATTATTATAATTTTATCACTTCATTTGAAAATGGAACTGTTTCTCCGATGAGACTGGGAGAACTCAATTTAAATGAAAGATAAAAAAAGAACATTGGATGAATTCGGAAAAGATGAAGTAAAAATATGATTTTTTTTTTTATCTAAGGGCTAGGGTTTGTAAATAGAAATAGGGCAACGTATGGATCCCTTCGGATTTTTCATGGGAAAAAAATGCTAAAGGGGGAACTGGATGGACACATAACCGTAGTCGTCGGATGTAAAAAAATGAGATGGAATACTAAGCTGAGAAGGGGAAGAGATCCTAACCACACTACCGAATAGGGAATGTATCTTGACCGCTGGGTCCAATAGAATCCACATGTGTCTTATAGTATAGAAGTTTGATTAATTAGGTATGATTTCGGATGATTAATTAGGCGTGTTGTTTTTTCCTTTTCTGTCCTTCTATATTTTGAAAATAGGAAAAAAGAGATGTTCAACTAACCTTGGTTGATCTAGTAAAGATGATTTGATTCATTTAATTCGTTCCATGATGATTCGTTTGATTGATTTTTCATAAAATTTCAAAAAAAAAATTCTAGGGTTCATACAGTTTAAAAAGAAGAAAGGGAGAAATAAGTTTTGATTAAAACAGGATTTGTGTTTTTACACCATGATAATTCACTTGATTAATTTTCTTAAAATTTTGATTTTTTTTTCTAGGGTTCATATGGTTCTGAAGAAGAAGAAAGGGAGAAATGGGTTTTGATTAAAACACTGTTTGTGTTTTTACGATTAATTAAAATATGAATCAATTTAATAACATATTTGGATCTATTATATTTCAACTCAGCTAACCTAACTATCTATGAATGGTTTCTAGCTCAGTAAATATATTTTGGGTTATGATTTAGGCTATGGTTAATAAATTGAAAAACAACCGTGGTTATACATAATATAGGTTATGGTTGATAAAAACATGAGCTATATTTAAGAAAACCTTTATCTATTTCCCATCCCCACTTTCCCTAATTCTCATCCAATCCACACAAACTCATTTTTGTAATAGCCAAATTAATTTTGTATTTTTGATTTATTTTAATTTTTAAATCTTTTTTAAACCTTAATTTTTTTTTCTTTAAAAAAACTCAGAATCGACATGGTAAAATGAAGAATACCATGCCAATTCTAAACAGTCGGCATTGAAACGGATGAACGCCATACCGATTGTTGTTGTCTACCTTTTTTAGCCGGTATAATTTGAATTTTTTAATAATACCGACTGTTGTAATTATTATTCCAGGACCTAAAATTTATGAATCAACATTGTTTATGTAATAAATACCGTGCGGACTGTTAACAAAAGTCGGCATGGTGCTTATCTATTTCAATACTAATTGTCTAGAAACGACATGGTAAAAATACCATGCCAACTTTATTTTTTAGAGAAAAAAATTAAGTTTAAGAAAAAAGTTAAATTTAAAATAAAAAAATAAAAATAAAAAATAAAAATAAATAAATGAAATATGAAAGGGATAACTTAATCATTTTATAATGCTAGGACACCTCTCATCAGTTTTTCTAGGTTTGTATAATCCTAAGTATTCCCAAATTTATACAGATATTCCCTAATTAAAGGTTTTTTTTTATGGGTTTCATTTCCACTTGGGTCGTGAAATTCAGTTTTTTTTAAGGTGTAATGTCTTAAGGGAACTCATTTCCAGCATATTTAGAATGATTTCCGGTATGGACGGTATCTTGTTTGTGGCACGGTAAAAAGTTTGTACTCTACTTAATAAGCAAACTGCAATAATTTTCCAAAATGGTAAAAGTTCTGATTCCCCTACAAAATGGATTATTCTTCGGAAGAAAGTTAAAAATGGCTAGGATGTTTTTATTGTTGGGAAATAAAAATGATATTACTAAAATTAATAGTTTCTTACTTAAATTAATTTTTGTTACTTTAATTAGCTTGATGGGTGCTAGGATCACTAGTCCAAACTTGGGTGGAATTAAAGCCATCCATTTTCACTTCTTAGTGAATGAGAAACCTTTGATTATCCCACATTGGGCAAACCAAGGAGGAAGTTCATGCATATTACCACATATGTTCTATATAAGGAAAAGAACTAGTGGATTGGATATGGACTTGGGAAATGGACTAGTGGGCAAATGCATACATGTACGGTGCTTCGCACCGAAGCACCGCAGGCCGCGGGCTTGCGGGCTTGCGGTGCTTGCGTGTGCTTTTGCGTGTGTTTTTTGCGACCATTGGTGCGAGCCTTGGCGCGAGCCTTGGCGTGTGCGAGTGCCTGCGAGTGCACACGTGTACCCATCAATGAGAAAACGTTTCTTTAATTATAAATAAATATTTTACCGTTTGAATTAAATGGAAAATAAAATCATAAATAATTTTTTAATTAAAACAATCTTAACGTTTTGTTTTAATGGGGATTTAATATTTGAAATATTTTCACCGTTTTAAAAACTCAAAGGTTTACTTCTCCTATAAAAGAACAACATTGCTAAGGTTTTCGTTTACCCCAGTCGCAGCCCTGTCCTGACGACTTTTCACCATCTTCTTGCTTTGTTTTGCGCACTAGTTTTACATTCTTATTTTCATCTTCTGTTAAGTTCACAACGGGCCAACGAGCTTTGCTAGCTGGGTTGGTATCAGGTGATTTTATCCTGAATTCAAGTTTGTCACTGAAAGGGTATAGCAGCATCTTCCTGAAGGTGTACCTGGCAAATATTGAGTTAAGGGCAGTCTGTTGAACAGGCGACTTCACCTCTCTGTGTTTGAGTGTGTGTGCATTTTAATTCTAACCCTCCCTTAATCATCTTCAAGTTCTCTGTGTTTGTTTCTCTCTGTTACAGGAAGTATATTATCCAACAATCTTAACTCAATACCTGTGCATTCAAAAATCTTCTGTAACAATGGCAAAGACTGATGTTGAGAGACCTCAGAAGTTTTCTGGTAAGGATTTTAAGAGGTGGCAGTCGAAGATGCTCTTTTTCCTGAGTTTCCACATGCTTGATGAAATAGTGTTGAAACCATATAACAAAGCTCTGGATGCTCCTGAATCATCCAAGGAAAAAGAGACCTGGACGAGAAATAACTATTTGGCAAAAAATCATATTTTGAATTGCCTTGAAGACTCTCTGTATGATTTTTACAATGCTAAGGATGATTTTTCTGCTCACAATTTATGGTCTGCACTACAAGAAAAATATGAAGCAGAAACTGCAGGAAGTAAAAAGTTTCTGGTTGCACGTTTTTTACAATACAAGATGTTGAATGAAAAATCTGTGGTTGACCAGTTTCTAGAGTTGCAGAAAATTATTAATGAAATCATTGCTGAAGGTATGACTATCTCTGAAAACTTTCAAGTATCTGCTGTGATTGAAAAGTTACCAAGTTCATGGGCCGAATACAAGAGAAGACTATGGCATGAAACTGGTGAGATTACTATGATAGAACTGGGCAAGAAAATACAAGTTGAAGAGTTGATGTGCTCAAAGGACAAGAATGTCTCCTCTGCAAGAGACATTTCAAACAAAGCTCATGTGATCGAACACAGGTTTGCTTCACTCAGTCTGGACCACAACAAGCGCAAGCCTAGCCCTCAAGGAAAAGGTAAATTTCAAAAACCAAAGTCTGCTATTGGTAAGATTAAGGGAGCTTGTTATGTCTGTGGTGTGTCTGGCCATATGGCAATGCATTGTAGAAAACGCAAAGATGCGAATTTTAAGAAACAAAATGTAAACTTGGCTGAAAGTAGTAAAAATGAATTTTCTGGCACGGTGTCTGAGGTTAACTTAGTTACCAATGTGAGAGACTGGTGGGTAGACTCTGGAGCTACCAAACATGTCTGCGGAAGCAAGGATATGTTCACCTCCTACCAGACAGTAGGAGAAGGAGAAAAACTCTATATGGGTAATTCTTCTGCAGCACAAGTTGCAGGAAAAGGAAAGGTTTCGCTGAAGCTTTCTTCTGGGAAAATCCTCACATTGAATGAAGTGTTACATGTACCAGACATCTGCAAGAATCTCGTTTCAAGTGGTGTGCTAGATGACAAGGGTTTTAAAATTGTTTTTGAGTCCGGGAAAGTGATTATCACTAAGGGTAGGGACTTTGTGGGAAAGGGCTATAAGGCTGAGGGCCTTTACAAATTATCTGTAATCTCTACTGAAATTAATAAAGTTGATTCTTCTTATGTTGTTGTCTCATTGAATATCTGGCATAGTAGACTTGGTCATGTAAATTATAATTCAATGAACAAATTGGCAAAATCTGGCTGCATTCCAAAATTAAATTTGGAATATGAACATAAATGTGAAGTCTGTGTAGAATCAAAATATGCGAAGAAGCCTTTTCAGAAAAATGTCCACAGAGTTTCTAATCCCTTAGAGTTAATTCACTCTGACTTAGTTGATATGAAATCAATCCAAACCAGGAGTGGAAAAAAATGGTTTGTTACCTTCATAGACGACTGTACTAGATACTGTCATATCTACTTGCTTAAAGGAAAAGATGATGCTCTTGAGGCATTTAAATTATATAAATTAGAAGTAGAAAACCAGATGAGTACCACCATTAAAACTGTAAGGTCTAATCGTGGGGGTGAATACGTAACTCCAATAGGAGAATTTTGTGCGCAACATGGCATTATTCATGAGGTAACTCCTCCTTATTCACCACAATCTAATGGTGTGGCTGAACGGAAAAACCGAACCCTTAAGGAGATGATGAATGCCATGTTAATCAGTTCAGGACTACCGGCGAACTTGTGGGGGGAGGCCGTCCTCTCAGCTTGCTATATCCTGAACAGAGTGCCCCTTAAAGGAACAGAAAAATCACCGTATGAATTATGGAAAGGCAAACAACCCTCTTATGGATACCTCAAAGTGTGGGGGTGTTTAGCCAAGGTCTCTATTCCTCCACCTAAGAGGACTAAAATAGGACCTAAAACCGTTGATTGTGTCTTTCTAGGATATCCCGAGCACACCACTGCCTATAGATTTATGGTCGTGAGTTCCGATAACTCGGAAATTGGTGTGAACACCATTTTGGAATCTAGAGATGCTTCGTTTTTTGAAAATATTTTTCCAATGAAAACTGAATCTCGCGTGATACGTGTAGATCCTCTAGATGTCCCTTCTTCTAGCCATTCATTACCGGTAGAAGAAGATGAATCTGTTTATGAGCCAAGAAGAAGTAAAAGACCTAGATTAGAAAAATCTTTTGGGCCAGATTTCATTACCTGTTTAGTTGAAACTGATCCACAAACCTATAAAGAGGCCATGACTTCGTCTGAAGCTCCATGGTGGAAAGAATCCACTATTAGTGAGATGGATTCTATTATTCAGAATGAAACCTGGGAAATAGTAGATTTACCTCCAGGGAGCAAAACCATAGGTTGTAAATGGATCTTTAAGAGAAAACGTAAGGTTGATGGAACCGTGGAAAAATATAAAGCCAGACTTGTAGCTAAAGGCTATAAACAAATAGAAGGTGTAGATTTCTTTGACACTTATTCACCTGTCACTAGAATAACTTCAATTAGGTTGCTAATTTCAATTGCTGCAATCCATAACCTAGAGATACATCAAATGGATGTAAAAACTGCGTTTCTAAATGGTGAACTAGATGAAGAAATTTATATGGATCAACCCGAGGGCTTTGTGGTGAAGGGTTATGAGAAGAAGGTGTGTAGACTTAAAAAGTCTTTATATGGCTTGAAACAAGCACCTAAACAATGGCATGAAAAATTTGATCATGTAATGTTCTCTAGTGGTTTTAAAATAAATGAAGCTGACAAATGTGTTTACACTAAATCTGTCAATGATGCTTGTGTGATGGTATGCCTGTATGTTGATGATATGCTTATACTAGGTACAACCTTAGAAATCATTAATTCCACTAAGAACATGTTGAATGAGAACTTTGATATGAAAGACTTAGGTCCTGCTGATGTAATCCTAGGGATGAGAATTAGAAAGGAGTCTAATGGATTCAGTCTCAGTCAATCTCATTATGTTGAGTCAGTTCTGAAGAAATTTAACCAGTTTGATAGTAAACCTGCAAGTACTCCTTTTGACCCTTCCTGTAGACTCAAGAAAAACAAAGGCAATGGAGTCTCGCAACTCGAATATTCACGTGTCATAGGAAGTCTGATGTACTTAATGAACTGCACGAGACCAGACATTGCCTATGCAGTGAGTAGACTAAGTAGGTATACCTGTAATCCAGGACAAGAGCATTGGGATGCACTTTTCAGAGTGCTGAGGTATCTTAAATACACTTTAAACTTTCAGTTAAGTTATGAGAGATACCCTGCTGTTCTGGAAGGATACTGTGATGCAAACTGGATAGCAGACTCAGATGAGTCTAAGTCTACGAGTGGATACGTTTTCACTCTAGGCTGTGGAGCAGTGTCTTGGAAGAGTTCCAAACAGACCTGTATCGCTCGATCCACTATGGAATCCGAGTTTATAGCGTTAGATAAAGCAGGAGAGGAAGCCGCTTGGCTAAGATGCTTTTTAGAAGACATTCCTCTCTGGCATAGGCCTGTGCCAGCTGTATCTATACATTGTGATAATCAAGCTGCAATAGCTAATGCTAAAAACAGCAACAATAATGGAAAATCTATTCATATAAGGAGAAGACACAATTCTCTAAAACGACTAATCTCAACTGGCGTTATTTCTGTTGACTTTGTGAGGTCTAAGGAGAATATCGCGGACCCTTTGACGAAAGGCTTGTCCAAGGAGGTAGTTAGCAATGCATCGAGGGGGATGGGACTTAAGCTCATAAATTAAAACTTGCCATGAAGGATACTCAACCTTGCTGACTGGAGATCCCAAGATCAAGGTTTTGAATGAGACAACTAATTTGTGGTGGGTAAAAATTAAACACTATCAGAGAATTATTTTCTCTGTCCCTTCCCTATGGTGTAGACGTGATAGTGTGACTGCAAGTGAGGATGACTTAGAGTAAAGTCTTAATGAGTTCTATAGTTTCAATTTAAGATTAAAATGGGGTGTAGCAGTTACCACTCTTGATAGAACTCACCTATCTGAATGAGGAAGTGGGTCGCTTCCTATGAGAACTGAGCTGATTCTCTAGAGCATTCTGAGAAACGGGATACGTCCAGGGCCAAAACGGACACAACGGCGTGAACTTAACAGCATTTTAAGAGATATCTCGCGTAAGGAGTTATTGAAGAATTACACTAAACGATGGCAGTTCAAGACATCACGTTCACTGACCATCAAGTAGTTCCGGTGCTTCTCACTAAGCAAAGGTTCAATTCCAAATGGTCACCTATTGCTTAAGAGGTATTTCTCGTTTTTTCTGATATTCCGATTTTTCGGTTTCGTCATTCATGTGGGAGATTGTTGGGAAATAAAAATGCTTCTGATTACATCACGCGTACTCTGTTATCTCATTTAATGCTCTGTCCCCTCATTCAAACTTGGCCGTTGATCTTCTTTTTACTTTCCACGCGTCTTAACTCCAGATTAATGTGGTAGACCAAGAAGATCTTTCCAGTGTTTCGCTCTAAACTTAACATCACAATACCCCTCTTAGGATGATTACACGTATCCTTAGATATTTCTCCACTATAATTTTTTTACGTTTTACTCGAACGTAAGACAGCAGCTGCGTAGTTAAAAATAATGACGTATTGCTCCCGTATGCTACTCTATGCACCATAACATCATACGAAAAACTATATAAAAAAGTCTAGTTCCGGTATTTTAATCATCTCTTTCCGTATATACCAAATTAATCACTATTCCCCTTCTCTCGTATTCACCTCTCTCTGTAAATGGGTTCATCTAGTTGCCACTCGGTAATAATCATCGGAGCTGGTATTTCAGGTGAGAATTTACAAACTATGTAGCTAGCTAAGGTCAGATTCCGGCAAGAAAACTAATACGAGTATTTTTTTCCTTTGTGATTATCAATTGGGTATATCGGAAGCAAAAGTATTAGCAGAGAATGGAGTAAATGATGTAGTAATTCTAGAGGCTTCGGATCGTATCGGTGGAAGAATTCGTAAATAGGAATTCAGAGATATTTCAATAGAGATTGGTGCTAGTTGGGTTGCTAGCGTTGGCGGGAAAACTTCAAATCCTATTTAGGAACTCGCTAATCAATCTTCTTGTAAGGACATAAATTCATCAGTTCCACGTGTTTACATCATAAGAAGGAAGTATCACATTATGAAGCACCGAGAAGTACAAGAGTAAAATAAATGATAAAGGAAGACAACTATAAAACATCTGTCACACATCAACTGACACCGGAAGAAGAAAAGCCAGACTAGATTAATGCATATAAGACACGTGGAAAGAACACAAGTTACAAGAAAAAGCATCATTAATAGCCAAGACAATCATCCGCGCTTTGCTATCTCTTGTGTTCCACAATCATCCGCGCTCTGCTATCTCTTGCGCTCCACAATCATCCGTGCTCTGCTATCTCTTGCGCTCCACAATCATCTGCGCCCTATCACGTGCGCACTATAAATTTCAGTCCTGCAAGAATAGATATGCTCCACGTCAAATTCCACATGTCACACATGCCAATATCCACATAATAAAGACAAAGGACCAATAATCGCTCAACCCAAAGAGGAGCTATGCATCAGCAAGCGGAACTAGCAAGAAGCATCACAGAAGGAGTAAAATAAGATGCGCCCCAAAGTCAAGATAAGATCAAACAAGTCAAATAGAGATAAGAATGAGTGATGAAAAGGGGACCCATGATACTTTGCTATAAATACCGACCCCCAGCTAAAAAGAAAAGGGGAGAAAAAAAGACTGAGAGGGAAAACTCTGGAAGAAAATCAAGAAGTGGAAAAAGCTAAGACTAGGTTAAGAACTCTATTGAACTTAAGTTCTCTAATTCTTTATATTAGCATGTATACAAAGTAAGTATTTATAAATAAGACACCATATTTTCCCGTGGATGTAGGCTTATTAGCTGAACCACGTTATATATTGAGTTGGTTTCATTTATATTTTAATTTATGATTCTCTGCATTACAATCTCTCTGTACTTGGAGTATTTTCATTTTTAAACAGCTTAAGTTTTTGGTTGTGAGGGCCACCAAAAATTGCTCGTCACAATTTGGCGCTAGAAACAGGGATGTGTAAAGGATTTATCTTACCTTATAAAAAAAATGAAAGAGAGAGTTTTGATACAGGGATTTTGAACCCCGAAAAATGAGAGGATTAAGTTCAAATGAGTTTTTGTCAAATGAATTTGTGTACATTCAAGGAAAATGAAAGAATTATTCAATTTACGAAATATCTCTTTATTTAAAATTGGTTTGAATTACTTATATTTTTGACTGAATAAATAAGTTTTTTGAAATCATATAAATTTTATAGAATGCTACCAAGGGAATTCTCGAAAGTAGCAGAGGATTGGTATTCGAAGAAAACAGAACATTACGAAAGAAAGACAAACAAAACGAAAACATATCACAGGCTAAAAATTCACAAAATCAAGAGAGTTACGCAAGAGGAATCTTTCAACAAAGAAAAATAGTAAATAATCCGTAGAGTCATCAAAGCAATTCATGGGGTTATTCTTCACTTCAGGAGAATAATCAAAACAATAATGAACATAATCGTTCTTCATCTCAAGAGAATACTCAGGACATTATTGAACATATACAAAATTTAATGGATGATATGAGTAGGATGCGCAAAGAGCAACGAGCTTGTGCTGAACAAATTGCACGATTAACTAAAGAAAATCAAATGTTGAAAGAAACAATCCAGCGGGATGCGGAACCAGCTGCCACAAGAACGCGGGGACAAGAGGCAAGTTCCAATAGATTCGAAGGCAGGAGAGAAAGAAATAATCGAGATCAAAGAATAGCACTAAGATCCACATCACAACAACCCGGAAAAGAAAGGATGAATCGGGCAGACCCAAGACCACAACATGATCAATAACAAAAATGCTTTGAAGCTATGGAGCAAATGAAGGAAGAAATAAGAAATCTAAAGAATAAAGAAGGTGGGCGAAGAGGAAGTGTTAAAGGAAGCCAGGAGAACGCCATTGACACCACATTTAGCATTTTCACCAATGCCGCGAAAATGTAACACTCCCGTTTTTGAGTGCTACGATGGTACCAGGGATCCGACCCCACATTTAAACTATTACAACCGAATCATGGTGCGTTGGGAGCAAGATGATGCTGTAATGTGCCGATGTTTCCCGTCAAGTCTGAAGGGACTGGCACTGGCATGGTATGATAAATTACAAGAAAGTTCTATTCACTCGTATACGCAATTAATTCGAAAGTTTTTGGAAGCATACATGTACAACAAACCTATTGACTCAGGATTGGATAGATTATATTCACTTGCTTCATGGCCAGAAGAATCAATTCGTGACTATACAGCTCGGTGGCATGCAATCTGCCAGGCAATGGATATGTTGAACCAGATGCTGCCATTAACAATTACAAGTGGGGAATATCTGAGCGAAAAAGCCTGCTCTTTGTTGATATTCATAATATCAACCCGAAAACTGAGGGGCGCCTTAGAGAAATAATCGAGACATGTGCGAGACTGCAAGACATACAAGGGCAATGTCCAAGGATAGTATCGCAACATCAAGGAGAGGAAAAAAGAACAAATTCGATAGATCCGTCATCTGGGTCAGGGAAAAGATTTCTAAATAAAGCTGAAACTAGTGAACCAAAACGTCTACGGAATGAGGGAAAAAAGAAAATTTTTCAAGAACGAGTTTTTACAAAAATTAACACTCCATATTCTGAAAATTTAAAAGTAATAAAAAATAGACCAGACTTTCAATGGCCACTAACAAAAAAGCGACAACCAGAGCACACTCGAAACTCAAAAGAATGCTGTGAGTATCATTGCTATCGGGGGCATTCAACCGATCGATGAAGAAACTTAATTTTACTAGTCCAAGGGATGATTGACGCTGGGGAGTTAAAATAATTCATTCAATCACCTACACCACTGTCAAGGCATGATAAAGGGAAAGCTGTTAATATCCCCCACAACAATCAGACTATCAATATAATTTCATTTTCGGAACCAAATCCATCATCGATGAACGCAGCAATTGACAAGAAGCTGCACAAGAGAATAATTAACCATTAAGTATTTAAAGTTGCAGGGAGGATCAATGAAACATGGGAAGAATGGATGGCTTCCTGTTTCAGCAGAAGAGGTAGATCAAGAAGTAGAAACTCACAATGACCCGCTGGTTCTCACCCTTCCTGTGTCTGGTTGGAATATCACAAAATTTTTGATAGACGGAGGAAGTTCTCTTAATGTGTTGTTCTATGACACACTTCTGAAAATGGGATTGAAAGAAGATCAGTTTGAGCCATCTCACTACACCATCTATGGATTCAATGAAGTAGCATCGAAACCAATAAGAGAAGTCACACTCAAAATAATGACTGGACCCTTGAATGTTGTAACAAAGTTCAGTGTAGTAGAAGCGCCCTCACCTTACAATGCCATCATCGGGAGGCATTCAGTTGAAAGGGGTCGCATCAACATACCATCAGTACTTGCAATTTCCAACGCCTCAGGGAGAAATGGAATATAAAGGAGATCAAAGCATGGAGAGAACGTGCGCCCTCATGGAAGCACACATAAATCAAGAAAGAGCCCAGCAAGTGAAAGCAAATAAGAAGGAAAGGAAAGTCCAAGCTAAGGAAGGAGCAATAAATCAGTATTTGTCTGAATTCGCAGCTAGCAAGTTAAGCAATGAAGAAGGAAGAGATTCTGAAGTTAAAGGAGATAAGTTAGGAACAAGAAAAGGGGGTGAAACCTCGCAATAGCAGCTAAAGGGGGATCCCACATTCTTAGGAGCCCCCAAATCTGCTTTTTCGGCTGTTGAGGAAACCAAGAGCATCGACATTGGAATGCCAGAATTTCCAAAGGAAATTAAAATTGGAACCCTGATGAGCCCAAAAAGGGAGCAAGATCTAATAAGTTTACTCGAAAAGTATGCAGATGTATTTGCATGGAAAATAGGAGACATGCCACGAATTGACCCAAGCATTGTTCAACATGAATTGCGTATACATCCAGGCACCATACCATTTCGGCAACATATGCGAAAAGTAGCACCTGAATATCATGATCCAGTAGAAAAAGAATTGAAAAAGCTAATGGACGCAGGATTCACTCGAGAAGTGCGCTACCCAACGTTGATATCAAATATGGTCATAGTCCCAAAGAAGACTGGAGGAATGAGAATTTGCATAGACTTCACCAATTTGAATAAAGCATGTCCAAAAGACAGTTATCCACTTCCAAGCATTGATCAATTAGTAGATGCTGTCGAAGGACACAAAGCCTTTTTTTTTATAGATGGACAGTCTGGATATAACCAAATTTCACTAGCCGAGGAAGATCAAGAGCATACTGCGTTTTTTACCCCGCGAGGATTGTATTGTTATACGAGAATGCCGTGTGGATTCAGAAATGCAGGAGCAACCTACCAACGATTAGTGGATGCAATCTTCAAACCTTGGATAGGACGCACATTGGAAGTCTACGTAGATGACATGCTGGTAAAAAGCAAGATCGCAAAGGATCATTTACAAGACTTGAGGGAGATTTTCCAAGCTTTGCGCAAGTATAAAATGAAAGTTAATCCGGAAAAATGCATCTCTGGAGTTACATCAGGGAAGTTTTTGGGTTATCTTGTCACGAAAAAAGGAATTGAGGTCGATCCAGCAAAAATACAGGCTATTGTAAATATGCCATCCCCAAGAAATGTTAAGGAGGTACAGAAGCTGAACGGATGCTTGGTAGCGCTTAATAGGTTCATTGCAAGGTCATCAGATAAGTGCAAACCATTTTTTGATACTCCAAAGAAGGGAAGCAAGTTTATATGGAATGAAAACTGCGAACAAGCCTTTCAGAACATCAAAACCTATCTTGTGACTTTACCCGCATTACAAAAACCGCATCCTGAAGAGATCTTGGCCCTATATATAGCTGCAATAGAAGATGCAGTGAGCGCAGTACTGGTGCGAACAAATGAATCTACTACATTAGCAAGACTCTCAACCTTGCGGAGAGGAATTATACCAAGATTGAACAGTTAATATTAGCACTGGTATTTGCCACGCAGAAGCTGCGCACATATTTTCTAACGCACTACGTACAAATACCAAACAAGGCTCCGCTAGAATCAGTGTTAAAAATGCAGGAAAAGTGGGAAGAATTGCAAAGTGGAATGCTCAGTTGGAACAATTTCACATTCTTTTTGAAATGCAAACTGCTCAAAAATCCCAGGTTTTAGCGGATTTTCTTGCAGATTTGCCATTAGATGATGATTTTGAAATCCAGGGGTTACCAGGAGTAGAAGAGGATGACTCTCGGGACATTTTGGACCCTGACAATTCTCGGATATAGGAAGTTTTTGTTGATGGAGCCCGAAATAAAGAGGGGGCAGGAATTGGTATTGTAATAACAACACCCACGGGGGAGCGATTGATACATGTTTTTCGTTTAGAATTTGGAGAGCACACCAACAATATAGTAGAATACGAGGCTGTGGTTCATGCCCTCCGGCTAATTATTGAACTAGAAATTACCGGTGTACGGTTGACAAGTGACTCACAATTGATAATCCGACAAGTTGAGCTAAAATATCAAGAAATTGATAAAGACTTGATTGGATACAAAGGCCTCGTGCAAAAGTTAGCATCCCAAGTTCCAAACATCATTTTTCTCCATTTGTCCAGAGATAAGAATCGTCATGCAGATGCGTTAGCATTTATCTCCTCAATGATCAAGGATCCGAATACATCTGCCGTCAAAATTGGACGCATTTATGAACCATCAATTAAAATATGGGTATTTGAGAATATGGAAGAAGAAATAAGTGAAAATCTTGAGGATCCGGCCACAAAGAATGACGCAAATATACCCCAAAAACCAAAGGAGAAGAAGATTGGAGAATTGTGCTACATCATTATTTGCAAAAACAAATATTGCCTGCGGACGCCAAGGAAGCAAGGAAAATACAATCAAAGTATGTTAACTATCAATTAAGGGATGGTATTTTGTACCGAAAGTTCTTCATGGGACCACTACTTCGGTGTGTATCGCGACCACGACGACATCAAATTTTAACAGATATACATTATGGTGACGCTGAGAATCATAGTGGGAGATGATCATTGGCTCTCAAGAAAAAAACGCAGGGATATTATTGGGTCACAATGCAAAAGGATGCCGAAGATATGGTCAAAAGATGCGAAGAATGTCAACGCTTTGCTAAGAAGATCAAAGCGCCGGCAACAGAACTTAATTCAGTATTTAGTTCATGGCCATTTGCAAAGTGGGGACTAGATATTGTCGGACCCCTACCTGAAGGAACACGGAAAAAGAAGTATCTAATTGTAGCGACAGATTATTTCACCAAGTGGGTGGAAGCCAGGGCACTTGCGCACATTAGGGACTCGGATGTGTTCAAATTCTTGTTTGAAGACATAGTTTGCAGATTTGGGATCCCAGTAGCAATAGTTTCAGACAATGGACATCAGCTGCAAGGAAAAAATATTAACATGCTTTTTGAAGCCTTCAATATCCAAAACCGAAAGTCAACTCCGCTCTACCCCTGAGCAATGGGCAGGCTGAAGCTACAAACAAGACAATTGCACTTAATCTCAAGAAGACTTTGGAAGGGCATCACAAACGATGGTGTGAGCAACTTCATAACACTCTATGGGCCTATCGCACCACAAGGAGATCTGCCACTGGAGAGTCACCGTTCTTACTTACCTATGGGGTAGAAGCGGTCATACCAACTGAGATAATAATACCAACAACCAAGACGGAGGCCTGGGAATGGAATTTAAATGAAGATTTAATGCTTGAAAAGTTGGATGATCTAGAAGAAAGAAGAGAAGTTGCATTACAAAAGATGGAGAATTATCAAAGAAAGTTAGCAAGTGAATATGGAAAAAAAATAAAGTTGCGCAATTTCGTTGAGGGACAGTACGTATTGCGACAAATTCCAGAATATCACAAGAATAAAAAGGCAGGAAAGTTTGCGCCCACTTGGGGAGGTCCTTATATCATACAAGACATTGCAGGAAAAGAATCCTATTATTTGTGAAATATGGATGGAGAAGTTTTGCGGCATCCTTGGAATGCGCAATATCTTAAAGCATATTATCCATAACTTTCTATGCAATCGTATAGTAATTTGTGCTCATACGTGGTAAAGCAAATAAAGGCAAAATCTCATAGGAGACCCATGTAAAAGTCTTGAATATTAACTATTGGGTACATCTGCTAGCAAGAGATACCCTATATGACATTAATTATTATATCAAGTAACAGGGTCCACATAGGTAATTTCCTCCTGGCCAGAGAGAAATTACTATGTGAGTGAACCCTCAAAAGGAGCCCAAAGTACAATAAATCCTTGGGGTTTCAAATTATATACTCATTAATCAATTTGTCTTATGATTTTATTGCAGGAACAAAGGTAAAATGTCAAACGTATGAAGAGAGTATTAGAAAATAATTACTTCTATTTATATTTTATGACAGTTTACAAGAACAAAAATAATACGCAGCAGCAGCCGGATACAAGAGGAACTCTAAGAATAAGGATCATTGATAGGAGCCGGGTCAACATTTGAAGCGGGATCAGAAGCTGAAGCATGAGTAGCATGGGGAGCAGGCTCAGGAACCATTCTGTATGGATAGGTTTTGGTCCAACCATCCTTCGCAACCCTACCAAGGGTATTATTAATCGCCAGAGCAATACCCCGTTTCGTCTCAACTTTCATGTACTCCATCTTCTCACGAGAAGCAATAAGCGTATTTTCGTACGCTTTTATCTTACTATCAGCTGATGAAGCCCTGCTCTCATCCAAAGAAGCTTGATTCTGCCAGTACACAAGCTTTTCCTCCGCCACGGCCAAGTCATCAGAATAAGCTTTGACAGCAGTCTGCCAGCTAACATCTGCTTCTTCCTTTTTGGAAGTAATCTGAGTAATTCGGTCTTGCGCCTCAACCAATTTAGTTGTGGCCTCTCCAAGTTGCTTATTTACTTCCTTTAGTTTTTCAGTAGCTTCAGAAAGCTCTTTCTCAACCTTAGCGGACAAAAGCTTAACTTTCTTCAACTCTTTGTCAGACTCCTCATCCTTGGCAGTAGCTCTCTTAAACTTTCCCTCAAAATCTACATAGCAAATAAAAGGTTGTTAGACCTTGTAAAAAGTAAGTACCTATAGCATAAACTACCTATAGCAAGGGACTCAAACTTTTGTAAATCCCGGACATTTTTGTCATTAGGAAGATCAAGAAATTCTAATTCACTCAGAAGTTTAGCATAATCTTTCATGGATTGATAGAGAGATCTCAACTTCATCTGCTAATCCTCTCTCACGCAGCAAATTAATCTTCTCAGTACGTTTATCAATTTTTCTTTGTAAACGTTGAATATCGATATCTCAATAAAGAACTTTATCTGAGAGGCTGCGGACTTGAGTTTGAGATTCCGAAAGAGCTTTTCCTCTAGCATGAGAGTCCGCAGCTGCGTTATCTCTTTCTTTGATGAGCTGCGCCACAAAAGTTGAATGCCTGGAGTCATGCTGCGACCTAGATCGAGAAAATTCAGCAAGGATACTTTGCGTTCTACACAAAGATTTCGATTTTCCTCCTCTAATTTTTTTACTTTCACCATAGCTTCAACAACGCAGTCATTATTACATAAAATAGCAGCATCAAATTCCTTTTTTTTGCTAGCAAAGTCTTTTTTCAAAGATGCGTGCTCCGTCGAGAGTTTTTTGTGCGCAATGAGAATCATATTCCTCTCATCCACCAGCTTATTGAAATTTTCCTTGACCTCTACATTCTCCTCGGCGGCTTTCATTACATGCCCATGTAAAGATGTGGCTCTAGCCCGTAGTTTAATAACAAGATTTGAATCCCCCTCTGATCCCATAAAGAAATTCAGAAATATGTGCTAAAGAAAAATAAAATAAAATAGAAAATGAAGTATTATAACCTTGGCTTTGAAGAGTAGACAATTGTTACCGGAGCATTTTATTCTCTTGCTTTAACTCAACAGCGCCACCCTCCGATAGTCGAAGACGAAGTGTATTGGCCTCCGTTCTAACTTTAGCAAGTTCTTCCTCAGTACTCCTGAGTTTATCCTCCATCATCAGTGAACGAGCCTGGAAGAACTTGTATGCAATCAGAGAGAAGCTCTCATTATAAGCAAGCTGTGAAATCAAAAGATGAGCATCATGATAAGAAATAAAGGAACAAGAATCAATAAGTAAACAAATTATGAGAAATATACCTGCATAAGAGCCTGCTGCAGACGGGCATATACAACTCCATATGCCACTGCGAGGACCTTAGCAAGGGTGGAAGGCACCTCGACGTCAAAAGGGAAAGCTTCACTTGTGTTATCCTTTGACCATGCTTTCATCAGCGTGTCAAAAGGAACGGAACGCATGTCCGCTCGCAGTTTAGCAACAGAAGCGGAGTCAGTAGGATTTGGATGAGCATCGCTAGGAATCAGAAGCAGGTCATTTTCCTTGAACCAATCAAACGCATCTTCTTCTCTTCCAACAAGATTGTCAACTTCGCAAACGCTCTTGCCCTTTTCCCTACGGGAAGCCCTCTCTCCACTAGCAACTGAAGCAGAATGTACCGCTTCCTCATAACGGAAGACCAATTTTTCTGTGTTCCCAATAGCACCCACTGCATTTTCTTGAAAGGAAGAATCAGCAGCATTGGAAACCATGGCTGAAGAAGGATTTGCTACGTTAGCAGCTACATCTTCTTCAGTAGAAGCAGGCTCAACTTCAGTTTCGATTATGGTCTCCAGCCTGGTAGGAGCATATTCAATTACAGCTCCGTTCAACTCTTTCAGGGGCGCAGCTTCAGCCAGATCATCCACGAACTCAGAAAGCACGATGTCATCAACTTGAAACAAAGAAGAATGAGATAGAAAATAAGAAAGGACGGAGCTTTCATCCAGGGGAGACTCAGTATCTGCTACTTGGGGAGCTTCAGTTGCAACATCACCCAATGCAGCGGGACGAGAAGTTATAGTAGTTGCGTTCTGCACCGTGTCGCCTTCTATCATCAAAATAGGCTGGCTAAGAGGAGGATTAGCCTTAGCCACCTTCTTATAAGAAGCACGAGGAGTAGCCTTCATTTTCTTCTGACCCTGTTAAAATTTTCAAGTAAGTTAGCAACACGCAATTTAAACGTTCTGAGTACTTTGTCAATAAAAAACGGAGTAAGTACCTTGTCATACGGAGGAGTAGATTTACGCTTGGTGCCTACATCGTTTTTTAAACTTTCTTTCTCTTCTGGAGGCTGCGTAAAAAAAAAAATTGAGAAAAAACTTACTCAACACTAAGATCAGGAGAATTGAAAAATCATTACTTACCGCATCACCATAAGAGAAATTAAATCCGTCGAAATTCAATATCCACGACAATAGGAGGGGAAACGTTCCTGAAGGCTCCGCACTGTATTTTTCGAAGCCTGGCCATAAATCCAGGGCCCTTCAATCACCAATGGAGTAAGATACCATCGGTAATCATGGTCCCTGCGCAGCTTTTCAATCAAGGATTCCTCCGTTCCCGGGATGAGATTTATCTTCGTAGCATCAATATCAGCCAGCAAATGGATTCCATCGCCTCTCGTGCGTCCAGGAACAACACTCCAGTTCATATAATTTTTATCAGCAAAGGAATCAGTGTAGGACAAATGGAAGTTATCCACTGTGTAATGGACGCGGTTCGCAGGATTAGGTGTATAGCAGGTGAAGTTGGTTTGCCCAACACTGCGCATGCTGCATTCATCCAGTATTCTCCACTAGTTTCCGTTGTACTGTGCAACTGAACGCATGGTGCTATTTTTAGCCAGACCATGTCTAGCTAGGACTTCAAACTGATAGGGGCATCGACTGTCGTATAAGGGCAGCCTTAACCCTGCGTCTATAGCACCAGCACTCTTGTGGGAGAGTAATCAAAACCCAGAATCATATTCAAGGAGATCTTATCTCCTTCAGGCGAGTTATAAAGGGAAACATTAAAATCCTGAAGGCCATAGTTCCTTTTGAACTCCTCAATATCCATATTTTTAAAGCTAAGAAGCTCATGAACCCGGTCAGTTATGGTAGTAGATCTAACAGGAGGAGGAGCAAGACTACGAATTCTCCTGGGATGCACTGGCATACCTTCATCCCTTTTATTGCCAGCAGAATATCGGTCACCTTGGGAAGCATGTTTGGGAGCACGGCTACTATCTTTCCAGACATGATTAATCTACAGACCAATAGGAAACAAGGTTACAATGATGAACAATATAAAATAATGTAAAACTTAACAAAAAAATCAACATGCAAAAATTTCTACAGAAGAAGTCTAACAGTCTCACCAGTAAAAAAAATGAAGTTAATCAGCGAAGATTTGATCTTGGGAAGTAAAAACCTTGATCAAACGAGGAATCTCGAAAAAGTTTAAGGAATAAGGACTTAAAGAAGAAGAAGACAGAAGAAGATCAGAAATCAGCTACAAACTTGGAAATCGAAAAGTAATGAGAAAAATGACAAAACTTAATCTTAAATACTGAACCAGTGAACTGACACAACTGCAAAAAAGAATTTAAAAGGCGCGAATCCAAACGACATGTCTTCTTGAAAACGTATGAAACCGCCGAAATTCATATTTATTAGGGGCACAAAACCCAACAGTCATCATTACTTTTTTCCTTTTTGAATTCTAGGCATGTGAGAGAGAAATCCAAAAGACAAAAAGGGGGCAAATTATAAGGACATAAATTCATCAGTTCCACGTGTTTACATCATAAGAAGGAAGTATCACATTATGAAGCACCGAGAAGTACAAGAACAAAATAAATGATAAAGGAAGACATCTATAAAACATCTGTCACACATCAACTGACACCGGAAGTAGAAAAGTCAGACTAGATTAATGCATATAAGACACGTGGAAAGAACACAAGTTACAAGAAAAAGCATCATTAATAGCCAAGACAATCATCCGCGCTCTGCTATCTCTTGCGCTCCACAATCATCCGTGCTCTGCTATCTCTTGTGTTCCACAATAATCCGCGCTATGCTATCTCTTGCGCTCCACAATCATCTGTGCTCTTCTATCTCTTGCGCTTCATAATCATCTGCGCCCTATCACGTGCGCACTATAAATTTCAGTCCTGCAAGAATAGATATGCTCCACGTCAAATTCCACATGTCACACATGCCAATATCCACATAATAAAGACAAAGGACCAACAATCGCTCAACCCAAAGAGGAGCTATGCATCAGCAAGCAGAACTAGCAAGAAGCATCACAGAAGGAGTAAAATGAGTTGCGCCCCAAAGTCAAGATAAGATCAAACAAGTCAAGTAGAGATAAGAATGAGTGAGGAAAAGGGACCCAAGATATTTTGCTATAAATACCGACCCCCAGCTAAAAAGAAAAGGGGAGAAAAAAAGACTGAGAGAGAAAACTCTGGAAGAAAATCAAGAAGTGGAAAAAGCTAAGACTAGGTTAAGAACTCTATTGAACTTAAGTTCTCTAATTCTTTATATTAGCATGTATACAAAGTAATTATTTATAAATAAGACACCATATTTTCCCGTGGATGTAGGCTTATTAGCTGAACCACGTTATATATTGAGTTGGTTTCATTTATATTTAAAATTTATGATTCTCTGCATTACAATCTCTCTGTATCAATTACACTTGGAATTGTCATTTTTAAACAACTTAAGTTTTTGGTTGTGAGGGCCACCAAAAATTGGTCGTCACAGACTACAAAAAAAATGGGTTTAAGCGGCTTGTTTTAAGTCGCTTAAAGCCCCCTTTAAGTCGCTATAACCATTATAGCGACTAAAAGTGGCACTCGCTCCATTTGTTTCCCAAAGCCATGTATGTCAAAGCTTTGAGCGACCATGCAATCTCTCTAGTAATAAACCAACTAATCTAAAGCGAGTACTTTTCTTATTGCTTAACATTTAGACCAACTAACATGGAGCAAGTAAAATTGTGATCGCTTAACATCTAGACCAACTAATATAGCAAGTAAAATATCAATCGCTTCAGATATACCAATCATTCTAAAGCAAGTAAACTACTTAGTTGATAGATACATGGAGCAACTCTTTCTGAAATTGCTTGGTTAAATTTTTAAGCGATCAAATAATTTGCTCGCTAAAAGTGATTTCTGATTTTGATTGGCCTGAAGTTAGTTGCTCAAGCTTTTGAGGTACAAAATTTTTTACTCTCTAGAAGCAACTTGTAACTTAGGAGCTATTAAACTACCTAGTTGGAAGATATATGAAACAACTTAACCTGATGTTACTTGGTTAAAATTTTAAGCGATCAAATGATTTTGCTTGCTACAAGCGATTTGTGGTTTTGATTGTCCTGAGGTTGGTTGCTTAAACTTTTAAGGTATCAAAGTTTTTATTCAAGTTGATTGTTTAAATTTTTAAGCTTCCAAATTATTTTAGAATTCAGATTTTAATTGGCTTAAAGTTGGTTGCTTGAGTATTTAAGCTACTCAATTTTTTTGCTCATTTGATTTAAATAATCCGAAAATATAATTATAATAAAAAAAGTTATAACTAAGATTATATAATTAAAATGAAAACAATCTAATTAAGATTAGATAATTAAAAATATATATATTTCATTTGAGTATCCCACCAAAAAATATAACCTTTTAACAATAATGTTTCATACACATCCAGACAAGAACCAAAATACATACAAAATTAATAGTACTTGTATCATCTTAATGTCTAGTTTCACTTCCCAAAAGAACAAGAAGGTTGAAAACCAATCTTCATCAAAGCCTCATTCAAATACTCTGACATTAAGCTCTCTCCCTTGAAGCTTTGAGTTGAGCAGAATAATGTACCTGCAGCAATAATAAACTAAATACAAAAGTAAAGTATAGTACTACATCAAATGTAAATGACAAACTATATATCCAGATATCAAGGAACATAATGTATATCCAGGCATCAAAGAGCACAAGTATAACTGCACAATCTCAAAATACTATTAAAACAAAAGGTAATGGGTTAATATGAAGTAAAAAAGACTTACAAAGATTTTGCAAATACTGAGCAAGAAGTTATAGCACCAGACAACATGGCATCTGAAAATGAGAGTTATGTGTTCCAATATGTGTTAAGATCATGTTCACGAACTGAAAACAGAAGTTCTCTCCTGCATTTCCCTGTTTCAATAGTCAGTTGGCAAAAAAAAGAAACACACAACATGCATCCTAATCCTTTCATGATGATGTAAGGAGCAGACAACTTTTTTTTGGATAAAGATGCAGTAATATGTTTAACCCACATGCATACCAGGCCATCGATCCATTGTAAGAATATCACTGCTTTCCTCATTGATCCCTCAACCTGCAAAAGACAACCATCAAATGATACTTATTAGATAATCAAACAACAAGTCAGAAATGCCTTTAACCTACAAACACAATCATACTAAGGACTGTTGTCATTAATTGTAGCCCGTTATGAAGAAAATAGAAATTCATTGGTTGATCTCTACCAGAACTCCTCTCTAGAATCTATATATTGCAAACAATTTTAACCTACAAACGCTATCATACTAAGGACTGTTGTCATTAATTGTAGCATGTTATGAAGAAATTAGAAATTCATTAGTTGATCTCTACCAGAATTCCTCTTTAGAATCTTTATATTGCAAACAAATTCTGTGTTAGCAGTACAATTCTAAATCTAAAATGATGTTAGTGATTGACAGAATGCCAAATACACAATAAATTGAAAACCGAGCAAAAGATTACACATGAAACAAAATCGATAAATAGATATCAAAAACATAGCCGAGTAAAAATGGTGTCAAGTGCAATACAGAACGCAAACCAAAAGAAACTTGATCTGCTCTTGGAGAAATACTTCTTTGTTACTATACAAGCTGTGAACGATGAGATTCGAGATCCATTGAACAACTAACCTGTCAACACAAAACATACTAAATTTTATGAGACTCTAAACCAAAATATCAGGAAGAAGAAAAAAAACAACCAAAAATCAGTAAAATAGTCCTACTTCTGCTTGGCACTCATATGTTTCAGCAGGTGGTGAATCTGTACGTAATATTTGATGCCGCCACCGAGGTGATGAATCTGTAGCAGACCAAAACCAAATATTAGCACCAAAATCCTAAGAGCCTTTATACTAGAGGAACCCTACGTGATAAGGGTAGTACTGTAGGATACTTGTTAATAAGGTCATGCATTTATTTGGAAGCTTCAAATATTTTTTGAGCTTGGCTATAGGAAGAAAAATGTACATATCTGTAGGCAATTATACACAATTCAGAACGTTATGTTTTATTAAAGGAGGAAAAATTCGAAGTAACAACAATGACTGACAAATGTTCCACATGGTTCAACAAAAGACAGATTGCATAAAATAAGAGGAAGAAAATGGAAATTTTAGCTTCTCAATGATCTCCTAGTAGCTAAAGGAAGCATAAACCTTACTATAGCAAATTGGGCTACTTTCGTTTTCCATCTGATATTTCACGGAAATCCATGGCTACAAGATGCCAAACTAATTGTTTTGCAAAAATCATACAGCGGACAAGTAGTGCATGAGATGATACTTGAAATAGTGCTTTCCATCCTTAGCTTCCATGAATAGCAGCAATTTTAACAAACCATAGATACTTCAACTGTTGTTGTTTTTTCACTTCAGTTTCAACCTATACATAGATCATAAAACAAAAGTTAAATCAAAAACCAAAATAGAAGCAAAGGAAAAATTGAAACATAGATTGAAACAGAATTAGCAACCTTGTAAGTAGCTATTGTAGCTCTAATCTTCTCTTGAGTAAACTAAATTCAACCTAAAATGTATGCTGCTTTATATCGTAACTGAAGAATAGCAATTCTGACTCATGATATAAACGAAATTTCTAGCCAGGCCTCATTTATATCATTCAGCTACAAATTGAATTTTTATTTTTATGACTCATGATATAAACGAAGTTTCTAGGTATTCTAGTGCAGTGTTAAAATACCAGAATCATATTCTGAAACAAACACTAAAAATTCAACTCAATATCTTTGAATTAAGATACTATAATACCCCAAAGTGTAAAATTTCAAAAATTGTACCTTAACTTGAACTTCAGTGGTGTTTCTTATCCCGACTTTAAGCAAGGTTAGTTCGAGCAAGTAATTCTCATTATGAAACCCTAACTTGACACATTAAAAAACCTAAATCCAGAACTCCAAGGTTACAATACTCTGTTTAATGAGATACCTGAAATGTTAGGTATGATATGAGGATACAGAAAACAATGAATACATGTAAACCAGAGAATTAATAATACACAACCATGTAAACCAGAGAACTAATAATACATAACCATGTAAACCAGAGAACTAATAATACACAAGTGGTTTGTTGAATACATCAAGAAACAAGAATATTACTACTAGATACCAGGTGTTAGCTTGGTTATCATCTTTCTAATATGGGTTTGTCTCAAAAATGAATATTAGATACAACAGATAATGAAGATTCAAATATGAGTAAAGATAATGTAGATGAGTATGAAGATTATTCATCTTCAAACTTGAAGCATCATCTACACTACTCATTATTGAACTTCAAAACTGATTTTTTCAAAGCATCATTCAGTAGCCACTGTCCAACCATTGCTCAGTTTTCCAAAAAATATATTTATAATCTAATTCCTAAAAAGGTTCCAGGAGACTACATCAATGTTTCCCATAGGGATTTTATTAGTAAGTTTCACAAACCACAGATGGAGTACACAAATAATCAGTATCGTACATACCTTTAACCAACCAATAATCTCACTTAAGATCTGCTGTCTATGATCGAAATAGAGATGAAGATGAAAATAATTGCAGATAAAAAAAGATGATTTATAGATTTTTGGGATATCAATTAGTATCTTTAAAACAAACAATGAGAAAGAGAGACAAAGAGAGAGTAGATTCGGTGGATGGTGATGAAGGTATCGATGGAACCCTAGTTTTTCTTCGGCGGCTGTTTTGGAAGAGAGACAAAGAGAGAGAAAGACTACGAACAAAAATGAAGGGAATTTTTTTTCAGGGTTTTGAAAACAAAACTTGAAAGGTGGATAAGCCACCTCATACGGATCATGGTTTTGTTTTAGATGGTTCAGATTTGATGTTGGATTTTCATACGGATTGAGTAAATGTGTGAGATGAATGTGTGTTTCTCGTTGTGTTAAAACAAAATTTTGAACGGTGAATAAGGCACCGATGAAGCTTATGACTATTGTGCGAGTAACATGTGTGGTAAAATATCGGTAGATTTAAACATTATGAGGAATATTTGACAAACAGGGTTTAGGGTTTAGGGTACCGGTGAAGCTTATGACTCATGGGAATAAACACTATGAGGAAATTTTGACGAACACCGCTTGGTTTTGGGTATCGGCAAAGATTCCGACTTAGGGGAAAAGGTTATTAAGGATAATATGACGAACATCGATGGATTTAGAGTACCGGTAAAGATTCCGACTTAGGGGAAAAGGTTATTAAGGAAGATTTTGGAGTTCAGGATTCAGGATATCGACGAAGATATGACTTAGAGAAAGAGGTTATTAAGGCATATTTTGGAGTTAGGGTTCAAGCTAGTTGTTGTACTTAGTCTTGCTAGGGTACGTGGTCAATCTCACCGTTACATTTTTGAAACGGTAGAAATATTATCGTGTTGTAGTTCAAGGCAAAGATAGTGTGCCGATTTTATTCATTTGCTTATCGAAGAATCTTTTTCAGTTGTAAACCTTTTTGTAGTCGAGACTTTGATTACCACTAACTTTTTAAACCAAACTTTTATCAAAATGCGCTTTAATAGTCTCTTGTACACCATGGATAGAATCATGCCTTTTGGATTAACGGTGATAAAATCGTGCATTTGGAGTTACAATAACAATCTGCCTGATAATGCATGCATGCATACTTGGGATTTTATGGTACATAGTTTGTTTCTTAAGAGTAATGCCGCACTATCTTAGGTCGGTTCGGCAGCCGATTCTGAGTAAGGATGTGTAAAAACTTAACACACTTAGGATTTGGATTGTTCTTTATATTTGCTTGTAGATCCTACTGCGCTGTGTTTTCTGCATTCAAGAGTTACTGTTTCATTTTGTTTTGTTTTCTAAAGTTCAGTGGCCAAACAACGGGGGAGCAAGAACCTGAAAAGATAAAAAGCTATTAACGAAATATAAAACTGGATAAAATTACACGAGGAGCCAAAATTATGTTCTCACAAACCAGTTTCTAACCCACCAAGTAGACTAGATCACAACAAAATTCCATTCCAAAATATTTTGTTGCCAGGACTTGAACCCGGGTCTCTCAGGTGAGAGTCGAGTATCATGGCAACCTGGCCAACTAGACTACAACGGATGGTTGCTTTCAAATATAATTGAACCAATAATTCTCACAAACTTCATATCATGCATACCATACGCTTATTTTCGGTGTGGCTTTCACTCCACTGTCCTACCACCACATGTAACAAGACTCACAACTACTTCCAACTACGCTTATTTTCGGTGTGGGAAATAAGGGAAAGAATTTTCTTTTATTAAATGATGTTTCTCCAGAATTTTCAAATAGGATCCTTAATCCCGCTAATTATGGAGGTTAATGAAATCGTTTTTAGTATCAAATAGCTGTTAGAAAGGACCCTAAATTGTACACTTAAGTCGAATGGTAAACAATTTTATTGAATATTCCTCAATCTCACCAAATTTTGTTCATTATTCATCAATTTGACCAAAAATGGAGTAATTTAAACACAAACATTATTTTTGTTTTTTAAGTCTAAAACATACACACACAATGATCCTTAAATTGTTTGTCTGGTCAATAGAAAGCCAAAAATATCTGATCCAATGGATATAAATATAGATTTGGGAAATCATTATTCTTTGGATTTTTCTCAGGTTATTAATTTTATTTTCTTCCATAAATACATATTCCTTGATATTAAAATATACGAATATTTTACTAATTAAAATATATGTATAATATTTAGACAAAAATAATTAAAAAATAATCAAAAGGGTGTTATAACTAAGTATAATCGTACTAAAATGGACAGATACGATTTTTTTTCCGATGAGTCACACGGATCACAATCCGTATGTCTAGATAGAACTAGATATAAAGCGTTGATGGATTTTGATCACACGGTCTATCTTTCTCCCTCAAGTAATTCATTTTTTAACATGTGGTGGTGGCTTAAACTTAGTTGCTGAGAGAGGTTTGAGCAACCAATTCATTTTCTGTTGTTACGAGTCTGTGCCTCAAAGTGAATAGCTACATGATCACTTTTTTAGATGTTGTAAGTTACTTGAAAAACGGATCTAGCAATTAAACATAATTGGTCGTGGCTCAAACTTAGTTGCTGAGAGAGGTTTGAGCAACCAATTTATTTTGTTGTTGCTACGAATCGGTGCCTCAAAGTGAATAGCTACATGATCAACTTTTAGCTGCTATAAGTTACTTGAAAAACAGATCTAGCAATTAAACATATTTGGTTGTGGCTCAAACTTAGTTGCTGAGAGAGGTTTGAGCAACCAATTTATTTTGTTGTTGCTACGAGTCGGTGCCTCAAAGTGAGTAGCTACATGTTCATTATTTTAGTTGCTATAAATTACTTGAACAAAGGATCTAGCGATTAAGTGTATTTTTTTCGTTGCTAAATAATAGTGGAGACATGTTTATTGCCGCCAAAAAATTTGGCAGTTGCAATTTTAGACGCTTAAACTATTTAAGCGACTAAATTTTCGTGCTCTTGCTAAGATTTTAGACGCTTAAACCCGTTTTTCTTGTAGTGACATTTCTCTTCGTACTTGCTTTTCTGATTATAATAACGCTTGTTACAATATCTACGATCAAAGGTTCGTTCGTTATCCATTCCCAATTTGATCACATAAAACGGCCAGCGAAATAGTAACTCGGTAGTTTTTGGTTTTCAGCGGAAAGATAATCCCAGGTGGGTTAGCTGCTGCCTCATACGATAAAGCGGTTAACCCAGCGATTCAAAAGCTTAAAAATCAGGAGGAAACAAATTTCGGCACTGCAATTTCTGAAATCCCATTGTAAAATTTCATTAAAGATGAGAATTTTCTAAAATGAAATGACATTTTTTAATAATAGTTTGAATGGGGAATTATTGTTGTTATTTGTTTCAGGTCACCAAAGACACCAATAGATCTAGCCATAGATTTTGTTCTCCATGATTTTCATAAGGCAGGTGAGGTTTAATCAGTTAGTGTTAGATTTTGTTTCTTTAATTTTGGTTAGTTTTTGTTTTAAGAAACTAATGTGGTATTATTTTTAATCGGAATGGTTTAGAAGTGGAACCAATATAAATTTATGTAGAATACGGAGATGAAGAATTTCTAGTAGCTGATGAAAGAGGATACGAGTTCTTGGTCTATAAAATGGCAGAAAGTTTTCTTTCTTCTTGTCAAGAAAAAATTGTTGATAATCGTCTTCAACTAAATAAGATAAATTTTAAATCCAGACATTTACTTCTTTTAATAATCGAAAGTCCTAAAAACATAAAATCATTTTAGTCAAACAAGAGTTACACATAAATAAATGACATTTATTTTTAGAGACCCGTATTGTATTTTTTTGACCAAAGTTAAATTTAGAAGGATGTTTTTTAAAGAATCCTTATACAGGGGTTGTTAAATTGATAGAGGGGCTTCCACTGTAAAGACAAAATAAGGACATTAATTGTTAAATTGATAGAGGGGCTTCCACTGTAAAGACAAAATAAGGACATTAGGTAGGAATTTTAATAACCCCTTATCCATGATATTTTCATAATGACTAAACTACCCCTGATTAGTTAATATTAGTAAACTAATTAGTTAATAGATTAGGCTAATAATAATTAATCTAAAATAATCTTATACTTAATCAAATCAAATCAAGATTTTCTTTTTTGGTTTGGTGGGAAGAAAAAATAGAAGAGATGAAAGAGAATTTTTTAGGTTTTTTTTTTAAAACCCTAGATTTTGATTCACTCAACCAGAGTAGTTAGGTATACCTCTACTTAAACTTTTGGTCTTTTTATGGCTCAAATTTGATGAAATTACGTAAAAAATTATGCTTTTTTTGTGATTCAGGGAATTTTACGGTTGGGTTTTTATGTCGAACCCAACCGTAAACGCCATTTACGGTTAGGTGTTCATCCTAACCAAACCGTAACCGTAATTTCATGGCGGAAAACCAAATTGTAATAGTTTTATGGTTGAGTTTTCAGCATCATACCCAACCGTAACTAACAATTACGATTAGGTGTTCATCATAATCTAACCGTAACTGTATATTCATGGAACAATCAATCGTAACAGTTTTATGGTTGGGTTTTAGCATAGGACCCAACCGTAACTAATCTTCAAAAAAAAAAAGTTTCTATCCAGGATAATTTACGGTTGAAATTGTCAATCGAACCCAACTGTAAAAGGGTCCAGGAATATTTACGGTTGGGTTTTGATTCAAAAATCAACCGTAAATAATCAGTTGTGACTGTTTTACGGTTAGGACACAAGTACTAGAATACAATTTTTAATGGTCCAGGAATATTTACGGTTGGTTTTGGGCTTTCCAACCAAACCGTAAAACATCCTTTGGGGCATTGACTTTAAGGCCAAATTGGGGTTTAAAAATTAAAATTTTAAACTTATTCAATCATTTTAACTAGATTGAAGGTAAATTAGGTCATTCAAACAAACAAAAACCGAAAACAACACAAGTACTAGATTATAGTTTTTAATGATCCATGAATATTTACGGTTGGGTTTGGGCTTTCCAACCCAACCGTAAAACATCCTTTGGAGTATTGAGTTTAAGGCCAAATTGGGGTTTAAATCAAATTTTTAAACTTATTCAATCATTTTAACTAGATTGAAGGTAAATTAGGTCATTCAAACAAACAAAAACTGAAAACAACACAAGTACTAGAATCCAATTTTTAGTTGTCCAGGAATATTTACGGTTGGGTTTGGGCTTCCCAACCCAACCATAAAATTGATATCCATATCTACGATTGGGTTTTGGATGAAAAACCAACCGTAAGTCTGGCATGAAAAAATGTCAGTTTTACGGTTGGGTTTTGACTCTATAACCCAACCGTAACTCTGGGAATTATAATAATGATAGTTTTATGGTTGGATATGGACTTGCGAATCCAACCGTAAATATTCCTGTAATTTTGTTTTTTGAGTTGATTTCTCCTTTGCTTGGTTTTCAACTTGAAATTTTTGTAAATAAAACATGAAATTTAGCTAGACCAATTTAAGATAAAAACTTTCTCATACATTCTAACTAAATTGAAATATGAATATTGTCGCAAGAAGTTATAATCCACCGACAAAAAAAACCTTATTTTGACGCAATTGTTATAATCAACGTAGAGTTAGGGAGAATGAGGAGGGGTATGTCGATCAGTTTGACCGCCACCAGTACGAGCAGCAACACGACCGCCACGAGTACGAGCACCACCTTGCACATCCTCGGATTCATCATGTGTCTCTTCATCACTAGGTTGCGGCTCTCTTCGGCTAGTAGTCGCATCTCTTGTACCGGATCTACTCCTCTTTAAACTTCACACCGTCTCATCTTCGTTTGATTCATGAAGCTTCCTCATTTTGGCTTGCAGGTTCTTTAATTGCTCAAACGTCATCACATCACCTCTACTTAGGCATTGAGTCATAGACTCTGCTAATGCAAGTGCTTTCTTTTCGAAGTTATTTTTCTATTCACATATGAAAAAAAATGTTGGTTGAGTCTTTAGTAATAAATCTTAAAAACATTAATAACATAAGTAATTTACGTACCAAATTGAAATATGCCTTTTCCAAACATCAATGACACCATCTCATGTGTTGTTTCCTTGACGCCTTTGAAGTATTCTCATAGATTCTGGATCAATGTTAATGACATTTGGATGACCAAAATGACGATACCAATCCAAGTAATCTTCTACAGCCTCTTTTGTGCCCGGAGATGGATTTACCTCCTCCCTTTGGATTAGGTATTCCGATTAATGGTGGTTGTTCCAAACTGCGACCGAATGCGTTGGGATGTAGTTGAGCACGATGCTTGGGCCTTCGATCATGGAGCCATTCACACATAATTTAAAGGCTTCGATTGTTACCTTGGTTTGGACATAGCCATATTGGCGGAGAGTTCGACGAGGGTTGCACATCACGAACCCAAACTGATGTTACAAAGGCCCGTTATAGCCTGACGCATCCGATAATTGACGTAAATATTCAACTACTTCATCATCATCTATGTCAATCTTCGCATAAGGATCAAACACCACATCTTCAACGGTGAAAGCATCAATTTCACTTCTCTTCTTTACTATCTGCACTTCTTTACGCTTTGACTGAGTACCGGTGAATCTGAATTTTTTTTCTGTAGGTCCAGTAAAATCACCGCTCCACTCCGTCTTAGGAGCCAGGCTCGGAAAGTGATCATATACCCATACCTGTGAAGATAATAAATATTAATATAAGATAATACGTAAAAAAAATTGAATTTAAACATTGAAATTCCAACAATAAATTACCTGAAGAAGACCAGTATTCCCTGAAATCTCAGTTCCTTTAACTCTCGAAGATTTTCTAAGGTTGGCAAGTAGGTAAGCGAGGGTGGCAGTTCCCCATGAATACTCATGCGTCTTCTGGAGATCCGTCAACCACTGTAGAAAGTGAGCGTTGACCCTATTTCCTGAGTTGTCAGCGAAGAAGATGGTACCAAGCATATATAGCAGATACGCCCTGGCTGTACGCATAGCTCTAGTTTCATCTATGACGACCCCATCCTTTTTCAATTACAGGGTTCCTCCAAACTTCTCCCTCAGACTATGCAACAAGATCTTCTTGGTCATACCTAAACCTTTCTTCGTTGCTACACCTAGTTTATCTCCAGCAGCCAATTTAAACTCTAAATCGGCTTCTGTCTTCTCACATCCAAGTGTATCTTTGAAAAGGACATAAAGATGACTCCAAGACATGTTTTTGTCAAAATCTTCATACACGGCTTTTCCTTCTACTGGTAAGCCAAGAATTGACTTGACATCATCCGGCGTTATTGTCATCTCGCCGAATAGAAGATGAAACATATCGGTTTCAGGTCAATAACGTTCCCTGAAGGCTGTGCAGGTAACACTGTCATATTCCAACATAAAATTGGAAATTCCGGGAGCTAACCCTGTACCATTTACGAGAACTTGGACGGCCATACATTCTTCAACTAACGGCCAATGTTGAGCCCTTTGACGAACCAATTTCTTCACGGCCTGTGTATGATCCTACAAAGAATAAAAACAATCTTTTTTAACTTGAAGTTAAACAAACGGAAATTTAACAAAACAAGAGAAGTTTTTAGATTAATACCCTTGTCTCAGCAACTTTGGCAGCCCATGAATGCGGATAACCAAATAATATTACAGACATGTCTGGGGCCTCACCCCAAGGTCTTCCATTCTTCTTCTTAGGCAACAACACGTCTTTGCCTTTGGGAATATGCTTCCCTTTCGGTTCTGGCTGCTTCCTTGGCTTTTTTTCCTTCACTTGAGGTTGAGTAGAAGCAACAACAATTTCTTTACTTTTGCCTTGAGCGAAAAAGTGTTCTCCGTCCGTCTCTTCTTCATCACAATGTTCCTCTTGAGGTGGTTCTCTAATCACAAGCGCACCTCCACTGAACACCGGTAAATCTTCGAAGTCTTGGAAAACATTATATTCCTCTTGAGGTAGTACTTCTTGAGTAGAGCTACCACTCCCTACCTCAAAAGTCTTCTTCTTCTTTTCGTTATTTCTCAAGCCTCTATTATGTACCCCTAAATGAACTTCGTGGCGAGGGGTTGGAGTGTGATCAACTGGTGTTAAATTATTACCCCTCTTTTTTTTCTTACAACATATAAGAAATACAAGTTAGATAATTTACAAACAGTTCAACACAAACAATCAATCAAAAAATTTGAAAATTCAGAACTCTTTGCGGCTGGGTTACACATATCGAACCCAACCGTAAATAATCAACAACAAGAAGTTAACCTACGCAGGAGACTTTACGGTTGAGAATTGACAATCGAACCCAACCGTAAATAATCCTCAACAAAATTTTTTTTGACATATGCAGATTAATTTACGGTTGGTAATTAGAATCAAACCCAACCGTAAGAAAAAAAAATTCTTTGAGTGCAAAATTATTTGCGGTTGGGTTCAGAATCGAACCCAACCGTAAAATATCATCTTCATCTCCTTCCTTTTTATTTACGGTTGGGTATTTCAATAACCCAACCGTAAAATTGTACTTACAACCATTTACGGTTGGGTTCGATTTACGGTTGGATTTTCCAATCGAACCCAACCGTAATTTTTTCTGGAAACCTATTTTTTTTACAACTCCATCAATCAAACAAGAAAATCAATCACTTTAGGGTTCTAAAAATAACATAGGTTTTGTTGAATACCTTATATACACCATTTGTTGTGGTTTCGGAGTTTTATTTTGATTTTCACCACCGATTTGTTCTTCAATCTCTTGATTAGGTTGTAAAGTTTGATTTTGATTGTCATCACTACTACCTTCTACACCTTTAGTATGATTCTTCATCACGAACTTTAGAATTTAATCGACGAAGAATTTTTCGAATCGACGAGGAATTTCGATGGAGAAAAAAAGTTGAAATGGAGAAGGATGATATACGGTTGGGTTGGAGAAGAAAGGGTTTGAATTGAAATGAAAATGTATTACATTAGAAAGGTTTTGTTTTATTTAGGTTTTAATAGAGTGAAGGGTAATATGGACATTTAACATAGCCCCCCTAGGATACCCCCTAACGAATTATTTAGTCACCCTGAATCCTAAGGAAGCCCCTCTATCAACTTGGTAGCCCCTATATAAACTTTCAATTTAAAACAATATCATCAGATCGAGAATGGGACGGATTCAAAGAAAATGGATCATAGCAATTAATAGCCGTTCGATCAAAACTTAAACTTGGACGAGAATAAATTTGAAGTTTTGAACCAATGTGAGGAAAATTTATGAACACGATTCGTCTTCCTTTTTTCATTATTTATATCGAATAGTGTGAAATTTTCTTATTGGAAATGAAGAGAGCTAGACAATTGAGTTACTATTTAAACGAAAAATAAAAAAAAAATTGGGGTATTTTACGTTATCTCCTTCAAAAATTACTAATTAAAAAAATATTTCCTAAATATTAAAAATTAATAAAATCTCCCATCGTTACTTTTTTCATCCAATTTTCAGTTAGCTGAGTTAACATTACTGTACACATGGTAACATAATTTTTTTAACAAACTCCTTAAAATACCCTCTTGCTCATGGATATCTTAACTTTTATCTTCTTCCATTTTCAACTGCGATGGCTCCTTGCTGCTGCACTTCGATTCACCACCGATTAATCATAGTTATAATGGTCCCTGACTTTACTTCAGAGGGAATTTTAAAGACCAAAGATAGAAGAGTGAGTTATAATGATCCGTAGTTTCACTTTTCCTATTATTGCCGCCATTAATGGTGTATAGTTTGTTGGTACTAATTGTGTTGACATCATATCCTATTTAAATCGGTTAACTCGATATAAAACACAAGCAAATGTTCTGTAAACAAAACCCATGAAAATACTAATCAAAACAATTAAAATTATGTATGATTTAATTAAAATTTTATACCAAAATATGACTAATTTTTCCCAAAAAAAAAAACAATCTTACCAAATCTATACTCTAAAACACAAACTGGGGTTCTGGGTAGGCTTGAAATAGAATATAAAGACAAATCACTAATTAGATTTAAGTTTGAATCATATAATAGTTATATACATGTACAAATAGAGATATCTTTAATTAAAGAATACCCTTTTATCATATATTAATGTGAACAATGCAGAGTTTCATTAATCGATTGCAATGATAATGACGATGTTTCTTGATTATAATTTCATGATCTTGATTTTATTTCCCCAAAATTTGATAATGTCGCCATAAAAACATTTAGAGAAACCATTATCCCCCAATCTGATAATTAAGTTGGAGAAATTGATGCCCAAATTTTCGAGTTTAAGAAACCCTAAATACATGAACTTTAGAAAGCTGGGAGAAAGAGAAGAAATATAAACAGGTATTTCGTGTGTAGTGTATAATTAATTTGAGGAGAGATAAAGGATATATTATTGATGTTGGGTTTAGTTTGTTTGAGTTTTTTTTTCCAATTAGATTTGACAATTAATTTACAATTCCTAAGAGGAAGATGAGGCTTTTTTGTAACACTGACTCAACTAACTGGAAATTGGATGATAAAAGTAACGATGGAAGGTTTTGCTAATTTTTGATATCTAGGGGAAATTTCCTTAATTAGCAATCTTTGAAAGGAAGGTAATACAAAATACCCCAAAAAAATTGTATCAGACATTTTTAATTTATAACCATAGTAACACAATGATTGATACTTGCATATTGCACTACTATCCTATTTTCTGAAACAATCTATAACCCTTAGGTCATATTCCAATAATACATTTAGATCACCCGCTATAAAGCCTAAATTGTCTACAATGTGTGTATAATGTAAATTACTTGTTGTTTATGCAAATAAAATTGATTCAATTGAATTTAATTTGACCTTGATTTATCTTTGAAATCTTAATTCAAACGTGCATCCAATTTCAAATGTGAAACTTAATCATCATTCTATAATTATATAACAAATTCGAAGAAATGTAAAGATAAAAACACTATAGGAAGTCGTCTTTCCATATCCTCTAAAACATGGGCATATATTCATAGATTGATATCCTCTCTCAAATGTTAACCTATGTACCAAGAATTTTTTTGGATCTCGCCCGCATTACTAGATCAAAAAATATCTAACAACATTTCAACTGTTACTATTTTTAGATATAACATCAGCTAGCATGACAAGATAACCATGGTTATCTCTCCAAATCCAAAATGACCGAGTAAAATATATTATGTATTTTAATAGAATTTTTTTTCTTCAGATTCCTCTGTTTTAGAAATAATATGTCCTTCCTTCTAATCGAAATCAAAATATATTCAGAAAACTATTTTCATCTTTTACAATAATCATTTTGTGTAAGCAAATTCTTCAAGAATTTTTTGCATCCAACCTTCAAGCAAGCAAACAGATCATAATTATTGACATTCGTCTGTTTCCATTAACAACATGAACACATAGCTAGAGCTCAAACCTTTTAACTTTGAATACATTTTAACTTATGAAGATCAGGCAAGATGAAATCTTTGTAAGACCAAGCACTATGGTAAAGCCTATTTTCTTGGCTGTAGCTTAATTATAGCCAAGCAAAAGAAAGAGCTAAAAACTGCACTATGGTAAAAATCCATCGCTTGGCTTACTGAGACAGATACTCAGTATCCGTCCAAATAGTGCTAGACGGATACCTGGTATCCGTCCAAGTCTGTTTTTTTAGTATTTTTTATAGATTTAAAACTAATAAAGAGAAATATATTAGGAAAATAATACGAAAAAATAAATTTGAGTAAATAAAATAGTTAAAAGAGAAAAATATTGGAGAAATATTAGAAAAATAAATAAATTGGAGTAAATAAAATAGTTAAAAGAGAAATATTATGAGTTAATATAGGTAAAAACCAACTAATTAAGATAGAAAATTGGAGAAATAATAAGAATTTTTTTTTGGTATTAAATAAAATAGTTAGTGGAGAAATATTAGGAGTTAATATAGGTAAAAAACGACTACTTAAGATAGAAAATTGGAGAAATAATAGGAAATTTTTTTTGGAGTAAATAAAATAGTTAAAAGAGAAATATTATGAGTTAATATAGGTAAAAAACCGACTAATTAAGATAGAAAATTGGAGAAATAATAAGAAAAAAATTAGAGTAAATAAAATAGTTAAAAGAGAAATATTAGAAGTTAATATAGGTAAAAAACTGACTAATTAAGATAGAAAATTGGAGAAATAATTGGATTTTTTTTGGAGTAAATAAACTAGTTAAAAGATAAATATTAGGAGTTAATATAGGTAAACACCGAATTTGGTTTTATTATCGAGATGGATACTCAGTATCCGTCAAAAATCTGACGGATACTCAGCATCTGTCAAGTTCTTTTTTTACGGATCCTGAGTATCCGTCTCTATGGCTTGAGTATAACTGGGATCAGATATGATCCCACCTCTAGCCAAGCCAAAGCTTTGGGTCAGATTATATCCAAACGATGCCCCATAGTACTTTCCTTTGGCTAGATTAAAGCTATAACCAAGCGAATTGCTCACCGTAGTACTTGGCCTAAGTATACAAAAACTAACTAACTACAGAAGTTACTAATTGGACTTCCCAATTGAATTGGAATACAAACTCAGAAATATAAAACTTTCAATCTGTATCCAAAACTAGTTCTCCAAAGATTTAATCAAGAATATAAAGTACAACATAGTTATAAAGAGCAGCTGGGATTTCGTTTAGGGAAAGATAAAGAGCGGATGGGATGGGTTCATAGGTGGGTATAAAGAGTGTTCCTGATTTGTTTTTTGGTATAGATGAACATCCTAATCCAACGGTTCACCCTAAATGTGCGTCCCACTTACCTCATTGTAATCAATTCTCCCTTGAACCCCCATCAATTTATGAAACTGCTTTCATAATTCCTATTCGATGAAGATCAATCGTTGCGCAGGCAAATGGTTATTTGTATGCTTCGTTTCCACGGAGAAAAAAATGAAGAAAATCTGTAAAATCACCTTCTTGTTATATGATTCAATTTGATTAGTACATTTTTCTTATCCTTCTCTCTTCCTCCTCCTCCTTAATTCCCAAAGCAAAACCCCCTTCTTCTTCTTCTTCTTCTTCTTCTTCTTCTTCTTCTTCTTCTTCTTCTTCTTCTTCTTCTTCTTCT
>JAJJMC010033691.1:3794463-3824505 GCA_023531435.1 Papaver californicum | reverse complement strand
CTTCTTCTTCTTCTTCTTCTTCTTCTTCTTCTTCTTCTTCTTCTTCTCTCACCATGGAGTATATTACAGTTGCAGGTATGTACCATCTATAACCCAATAATACTTTTATTTCACAGTTTCTTCTCTCTTCATTTCAATTACCTCTTTATTAATTCCGTTTGTTTCTTCTTTGTTTTCACAGCTAAGATCCTACTATTTGCTGGTCATGTTGGAAAACTCGACCGTTTCAAAAGTAAACATCAATTTTATAAGGACTTCATGCGTTTTTGATGATGTTTTGATGAATTTTTGATGATGATGTTGTTTTGTTTTGGATCAGAATGTGCAGCACTAGACCATGGACTTGGAGATAGAATACAAGCAATAATTGATGATGCTAAACGTGTTATTCATGCTGCTGCCGCTTGAGGGAATGTTGAAACTTTATATAGATGTGAAAGATAAAAGAGGTATAATAATAATTGGGGGGTCTTTCTTTAAAGTCGATGGTTTTGGGTTTTAATGGTGCTCTTGCTTCTAAATTGTATGCTTGGAAAAAAAATTGGTGTATTTATGTTTAGGGTTTAGAGTACTTGGAATTGGAAATTCTTGTTTTTGTATCTATGTATTGGTCATATTTTGCTTTTTTTCATGCTTTATGATTCTGAGAAAGAAGACATTCAATAAACATCAAGCACTTTAACTTAATGTTTTCAGTAGGAATGGCTCTATAGAAGTCTTATTAGAGTAATGAAAAACATAAATTGTTTCAGGTATGCGGGGAAGCTTTCTGTGAAGAGTAGTGATATGCATGGAAGATATCCGTAAAGAGATGAATGAAATGGCTAATTTTGCTCCATGTGTAGAATCAAATTTGTACAAGGTTAGATGGAGCATATGCATCTGAATTTATTTGTAATTTGTTTTGCTAGACATATCATTAGAGTACATTTCACCCTTAACTGCGCATACCTATAAATTCTTGGCACAAATGATTTATTTTTGTGGTCTTGAACAAGAAACAAGGTTTACATGTAAACTAGAAAAACTATAAAATAGTAGTCACACAGACTTTGCCTCTGACTCTCTGTTATTGACAGTAAGCTCATTAATGGAGATCGAATCAGGTAACTCATCATTACTTCCCTTTTTAAGTCCTTCTGTATATATTGACTCTGTTCTGAGTTTGTTTGTTCCCTAAACTTTCATCTATTTTTTAATATTTTGGTGAAGCACAGTAATTGAGTTTCTATATCACGTTCCGTTATTATAGAGACTCCCAACTTCATCACTCCATAAGATTGCCCAACTATTTAATTCAAACAATACAATAACAAATCTTTTTTTTTTGTGTGTGTGTAAATTTGAATCAAGTCAAATTTGTGTGTTTATACTGAATTAAAATTGCGTCACTAATGTAGATTCAGGTGAGTATGTTGCTCGAGAATGAGAAATTAAGTATGGGATTTATTTCATTTGGCAGGGTGAGGTAAATTTTGTCTGCTTGGTTTTATTTGTAAATCTTTGATGAGTACTGTAGAATAAATTCGAGTTTCTGAACTGATGCATTTCGTATAGACGGAAGTTTGTGGTGTGTCCATTAATGTGGATAGTGAAGACCATTTAAAAATAAAATTGAAAGATATGATTACTTTGGTCATGGTAAGATTTATAAAAGTGAAATTGCCACCTAATAGTGTGTTTGTTTGATGCCCACCAAATCATTTTTACCATGTTTTTTCCATCAAAAAGATTCTCATACATAACGCTCGATTAGGAGTCTGAAAGTAACTTAGTTCCACGTTAATATGTAAAAATCATTCTCCCCACTTTCAGAATTTTTTTCTTACTTCTCATTTTCTCAATTACTTGCTCACTAATACTTCCTTCTCAAATCTGATTTGTTTCAGTAACATATCAGTATTCAACAATACTAATTAATTATTTTGATTGATTACTACAAAATTTAGGGTTAACTAAAAAGTATGTTATCTAATCATTCCCAGAATTGAGACAACTAAATTAGTTTGGTCTAGATTACCAAACTAAGAAGGCGAACATGGTGAAACTGGGGGTGATTTAGATGGTATTACTTTTAGAAAATTAAGTGGGAAGTAGTGAAAGTCTTGATTACGAAGTTATTGAGAATTATTATGCTTACAGAAAAGAACAAATCTGTTTCTAATTTTCTTGTTTTTTTTTTCTCTCACTTATTAAACTTTCTAGGGGTTGTTTTTTTAATTTGGAGGTTTTCTTATAACAGGCACAAAGAGGAAAGTTATATGTTGGATACTATGTTGGAAACTTATTGGTCAACTTTCTTGATTTTTATGTTATCTGTCAATTTTGCTTGGCCTTGGGAGTTTATACATTGACTTGAGTTCAGTTTCGGCCATAGCTAGATAGTAGTTGTTCCTCTGGTTGATCGATTCACTATCATCAAATTTCATCGTGGAAGAAAAACAAGGATGTAGTGAAAAACAAAGAAGAGCTTGATACACTTTGTTAGCGAAAGAGACTTTTTGGATTCCCTTCATTGCTACAATGGAGTCTAAAATCTAATTCACTTGGTTAGAGCATTTTATCCATCTATTGTTGTTCGACCTGGAAGATTGAATATTATTGTGTCACTGAGGTGGTAGTAACATCGAAAAGCCTTTTGAGAATCAATATGACCATATCTTTGGCTCAGATTTCATCTACTATGAGAAGGATATTCCGTAGTTTCTCTCTAATTTTTTCCTTAGCCTTGAATATCAAATCCTTTTTAAGGTAGTTCTTTTTTTCCTTTTTTATTTTTACCGAAAGTGCATGTTATTTATGTTACAACTCTCTCTCTAAGATATTTTTACTGAGTATTGTTTTCACGGGGGAAGTACTCCGTCTCACGAGGTTGATGTGATTGCTTTAACTAAGGTATCTGTTTATTATAAATTACCTCTAATATATATGAAGACATCAATCAATAAAGGGAATTGGTTTCATAAATTATTAAATGATGATCTATGGTAACAACTAATCTGCTTGAAGTTTCCCAGTGAAAATAGTACGTTGTTGTAGCCAAAATCAATCTGGGCAGCAAAAGAAACTCATGAAAGACTCACAATGGTGGAATGTGTACTGCATTTGGAACTAATTGATGTGTGTATAAAACTTTTCCTTTACTTTTTGTGTTTGTTGAAAGTTTGTTTGTGTTATGATTGTTCCGATCGACGACTGATATTGTTCCTTTACTGTTTTGTTCAAGTTTTCCTCGTTGTGCTATTGGTTACGTGCCCTCCATTTTTTGGTATTAAAATACGTCCCAAGCACCCTGAGAGTTTGAGTGAACCAGAGTGCAACATTTTCCTCTAACAAGATTCTGTCAGTGGGTGCGATGAATATACACAAGAATCCTTCCTTCCAGAATTTGGCACATCGTGTACCAAATACTTGAACCCAAGACCTCTACACCCTGTGGGATTTGATGAAAAGTACACTAAACCCTCTTAATAATAGAGGGTGGCGTAACAATTCATGAACGGATAAACAAATGTCTTTGTCTCTTACAAGGAATCAACATACACACAAGAACCCTATTATGTGATACAGAACCGTATTACTCACAGTAATACATTTAATTTCTTACTCAATATGTAGTCCTTTTTTTGTTCTCCCTTCTTTTTGGTTGATGATATTTGCCATCCAGTATTGGGTTTTCTTCTTTGTTACTTACCATATTTTAGCTTCCTTTTTGACAGATTAGCCCATGTCAATTGCTTAGATCTAGGGAAAAACTCCGGCAACCATCTCCGCAAAATCTTCCTCAGGCTAAATATGGAGAACTAGAAGGATATTTTGATGTTGTCATTACGTTGTATCATGTAGTCAAGTTGCTTTCAAGTCATGGTATAAGACCTGCATATGACATGATGAACGAAAAGGTGCAATAGGGGTAGATTTTTATGCTGCTCAGTTAAGAACTTTATAACAATATAATATTAAAGCTGATTCTTTAAGTTGTTCTTTTAGAAATTTCTGTGATTTTATTGAAGATTATATAAGATGATTTAAGGCATGAGGCTCTTGAGATGTCTATCTATGAGCTTATTGTTCGAGAGATCCTTAAGCATCACACTATCTTCCCACCACTGCTTTATCCCATGAGCATTAGAAACACTTTGCTTTTCCTTTGAATGCACAAAAAACGTTGCTTCCGGTGTATCACTTCTACTTGAACTTCCATTTTTTATCACTTCAGTATCGTCTTGGGAACAAAGAAATTCATTCTTATTGACATAAAAATGAAGACCCCATTTCATGATTGTTGTGAATAATAATTTTCCATCATGTAGTATTTTACAGATATGTTGTCAAACTTTAATGAATCTAAATCAGATTAGTTTCGACTTCGAAAATCTCTTTTTTTGATCTATTTGAATTTATAATATCTAATGGATGGTCTGTCAGAACTACTGAATATTTAATGCTTTTAACTACAAAAACTAGATGTTTCAGGTTTATTAAAAAGATTAGAAAAAAAAAAAACTTTAGCCATGACTTTTCATAGCGTACTGGTTAACTAGATCTGTAGCATAATGGTTAAACATCAGTATCGACAAATAAACTTTCGGATACACATCTCCAAAGAAGAAAAAACACCCGTGCCGTTACAGCACAGGTTAATTCCTAGTACCTTTATATAAAAAAGAAAACTAACTACTAGTTTTTGAATTTTTGTGAATTTAGAGGTTAAGTTAGAAATTTTGGCACCTATCCATTATCTCGAAAGATTTACTATTAAACTGAAAGAATAGCAAACGTTTAAATAAATAAAAGTGGTAATATTTTTTTTTTAGAAATTAGATTTGAAGATCTAGCGTTAGAAATGGTGAGAACAAAACTAGTGTAATATCTACAAATCCGAAAAAATAGTCATGGTTAAATTCTCCGGTTAACTGATGTCATATCTAATAAAATTAACAGTTAAGATATTTCTAGATATTTTTTGATCTAGCAGTGCAAAATCGAAATTTGGCTAACCATTTATTTACCATCAACTTTTACTTTAATTTAAATTGTGGTTTGGTTATAAAACTTCAAAATACATACTAGTTAGCATTTTTATTATATCTTCACTTCACTCTTAACTTTTGTGCGGCACGGAATGAATTCTTCAAAAAGTTGTCTATGCATGAAGAAAAAGATCAAACCCAAACCCTGGTTTGTCTAGATTTGTTGATTTTAATTTAACGCTTACTTTTTTATAGTAGTATAATTATTTATTTTTTAAAGCATCTATAGTAGTGGATGGTTTAGGATTTTTAAATTACTTCCTTTTTTTTATCTAACATATTTATGCGGAATTTTGAATTATAATTTTCTACTTGTATAAGAGAAATACTTCTAGCTATCATTAAAAATAAATAAAAAAAAGAGTTTTTTGTGATATAAAATTAGATGGAGAAAATATCAATCTATAGCTCTCAATATCAAAAGAAATATTGATTACTTCTATGTAAATAGAAAAAAAAAATTCTTTCGTAAAATGACTGTATAAATAGATAGATAATAATGATGTGTACAGAGAGCTTACTGGTAGCTGCGGATGGAAAGTGATGAGATCGCTTTGGAGAACACCAACACTATCTGACGGAATAACATATTGTGCCTTGTAAACACACCCATCTTCAGTTTTCACCGTAATGCCATAGCTCGAGCCTCGTATTATTTCTCGAACTACCTGCTCTCAGCAGTTCATCTCTATTAAAAAAAATTATACATTAAGACACGAACATTATTTTAATCCCTCTAAATAAGTTCACTAGGGTCAGAAATTTAATGAAAAACGGGGAAAATAATATGAATGTAGATTTACCAGCCTCTCATAATTTACATCCTTTTATTCACTTACACTGGTTTCCTTTCTAGAACTCCCCTCCAAAAATACGGCCAAACTGTATCTAACATTGAAGGGGAGATCATACAGGTTGATAGGTCAAACCAAGCTCTCTAAATTCCATAATTTTTATGCGAAGTTTGGGATGAGCGTCACATCATATCCGGTTCATTTTGATTTATTTTTATTCTCACGTTTAGTGTTTTTATTTTTCATTTCATCAATCCAACCAGAATATCCAAAACAACCCGTATCCGTGCTAAAAAAAAATTCTCTTTGACTCTCTATTATTAAACATTTTTGCATATTTTTCTAGCCATCATTATTAACGTCGTGTTTTTGAGGCCGACTTAAAAAGAATTTTGGATGACTTATTTATACCCATCCAATAAATATGGCTATGGGATAGCCTAATGGTAGGTAAACATATCTATATACCCTTTCACTAATAAAAGTATAAAACCTAAACTTAAACTCATTTCATTTCTAACTACCGATTGTGAGAAATAGTTTCTCTTCTTCTTCTTTTCGTTTTATCTACCGATTGTGCGAAAAAAATTCCTCGTGAAAATTTTAAAACCAATTCATCGTATCGTCGTTTCGACGTACCAAATCATCGTCGATATTTCAATCTAAAGATGGCTCGACAGAAACAAACAAGCCGTCAATCTGATAATAGTAATTGGCCAAATTTTGCCGAGAGAATAAGAAACAGAGAGATTGTTGAAGAACATAGTGAAGAAGATGAAGAATACAAAGAACACGAAGATGATGATCTAGATACGGAGACTGATTCTGATTCTGACAATCATCCTCTCCATAATTATCTAATGAGTCCAATAAGGTAAGGGTTAACCATTATTTGTGTTTATTTTGCTTCAATTGAATGAAATCGTCAATATAATTTCTAGGGTTTTCGGTTATTTGATATAATGGTAGTTTCGTGTTTGTATTTATCTACCGATTATGGTCGTTCTTCATTCCTCAAGCACATCGACTATAGTCGGTAATTATATTTAGTCATTAACTACCTATTGTCTTCCTGCACCAAAATTTAGGCTTAATCGGTAGTTAATTTTTTATCTAACTACCGATTATGTTAGATGGTTTCATGTAGAGGAATATAGTTTTGAATTAATCGGTAGTTTCGTATAGGTTTAAACTCCCGATTATAAAAGTCTGGGATTCCTCAAGCACATCAATTATAATCGGTAGTTAGAATTAATCATTATCTACCGATTGTATTTCTGTACCAAAATTTAGCCTTAATCGGTAGTTAATTTTTTTAATCTAAATACCGATTATATTACATGATTTCAATCGGTAGATATGTAGTAGTTGTTGACTTCCTATTATATTAGATGGTTTCATTCAGTAGATAGGTTTTGTATTTGACTTTAGATTGTTTTGTAATCGTTTGTTATTGTGTTTATTTGACTACAGATTATATGTGTGTCCATAGCTTAGAGTTTTTTGTTCCAATTTTTATGCATAATCGGTAGATAATCTAGATCTCGAGCTACCGATTATGAATAATCGGTTGTTAGTTTGTTTATTTGACTACCGATTATATGTGTGTCCATAACTTAGAGTTTTCTGTTCCAATTTTTATGCATAATCGGGAGATAATCTAGGTCCCGATCTACCAGTTATGAACAATCGGTTGTTAGTTTGTTTATTTGACTACCGATTATGTACAATCGGTTGATTTCTATGTACTTTTTCTACCGATTATGTAGTGGTTAAACGGTGTCTTCTTGGAAATAATTATTTTTATTTTATTTTTTTAGGGTAAGGCGATCTAAGTAATCCCAAGATACAATTTTTTCGGGGCTTCGTCGTGAAGGGGGTAAGAAACTAACAGCTAGTGCAAGAAGAGAAAAGAGCGCTAGCGGAATCTCTATCAGCGAAGGAACTCAACCAAGTGTTCCAAGAGTTAGAAACCAAGAAAAAGGAGAACCAAGTGCTCCACAAGTTAGAAACCAAGAAGAAGGAGAACCAAGTGCTACACAAGGAGAAGGACAAGGTATAAAGAAGGTAATTAAGAAGAAAGGAGGACACCAAGGCCCCGCCTCTTTGAAGATGAAGGGTATTGAAGCAGGCCAAATCCCTGGGTTACCAAGAGATGAAGGAGATATGTTATTTGGATACAAAGACTCTGGGGCCAAAGAAAATTATTCAACTGAGGTAATAATTATAAAACACTATTCTTAAGCTATTATCTTTTTATTCGTAGAAGTGTTAGCCGTTATTCGAATTATTTTATAATTCGTCGTGTATATTAAGACCATTCTCATGCGGTTCGTCTACTTAAACCTATAGCTGCACCAAGAAAAATGAAAGATTGTCTATTAGATGGTGAGTATAAAAGGTTCAAGAAAATTATTTATTAATCGGGGTTATCTATTGCTGCCGAGAATTCATTGTTAGAGCATGACCGGGTGTCGATATCAACCTTCCTGGAGAGAATGTATCCTGAGCCCGATACATTCCACATGCCATTTGGAGAGATGACGATCACCCCATATGATGTGGTGCAGATTCTTAGTCTCGCTGACCATGGTACAACCGTCGAGTTTGATTACGTAAAGCAGTTAAGCTGGGAACAACTTTATTTTTATACTCATAAGTGCCTTGGTTGAGATCGATCGACATCCGACATTGAGTTCAATCGGTGCTTTCCTTACAAAACTAGATAGTTCAGCATGGTCCACTTGATGAATATGTTCAAAGGCACTAAGGATAAAGAAAAAATAAATCCATAGTTTAGTAACGACGAAGTGAATGTTGTAGCCACTGCATATCTCCTATGTGTTTTGGGATGTGTAATTTTCCCCAATTATAGTGGCAATCGGGTCGGCGCCAACCTTCTACAACTATTGCATCCTCTCAATAAAGTTCGTGATTACTCGTGGAGCACCGCATGCCATGCGTTCTTGATGGAAGAGTTAAGAAAGGCATCGAGAAAATCAACTAGCCAAATTTCTGGGAATGTGAGCCTACTACATGTATTTTGGTAACTCTATTGATGCTTTGATTGTTATTTATTTTTTTCTCTTTTAAGAATCAATTTTCTCATACTTGGTTTGATATGTGCATTAGACATGGATCTATGATCACTTCTCGTTCCTCGAGTTGGCCAAAGAGAATCCGATATGGGAAAAGATACATCTTTGACAACAACCGTTCAAGGTCTAAGGAGAAACAGTTGATTTCTTTGAGGAGGAAATTAGAATTGATGACGTCCAAAGATGTATGCTTTGATCCATACAAGGAAGACCGAGCTAGTGGACATATAGCGGGAAGGTCTGAGTTGTCGTTTTATTATGGACCCTTGTGGCATCCCACATGATATGTTATGTACAATGCCTCTAGGGTGATACGTCAACTCGGTTATGTACAAGAAGAACCTTGGAGTCACATGCGTGGCAAGTTCAAATTGAACGTGGAGAATTCTATATGTGGTAAGGACTCTATCGCAACATTACTATGGTAACCCATCCATTGAAGATTGGAATAACAGGATGTAATATTTGATCAACGATGGAAGACCTGTCAACCGAGGTGATGAATTAGATCCAGGCTATATGGAATGGTACCAGGAGCATTCTCATCTTCATGTGATCCATGAAGATAAAAGAAAGACCACCAAGGTTTCCGATTATAATTGTATCATCAAAGACAAACCTTTGGGTTATGAAAGGCTCGTACATAATGTTCTTTCCGTTTGATTTTAATATTACGGCTTAATATTTTAGATAATAATCGTTTGATTGTTATTGCATAAAAAAAAAAAATAGGTCTGCGTGTTTCTCCAAGAAGATTGTTGGGTGTATAAAGGCGGGAGTGCCTTTATCAATTGAGAAGATGAAAGAGCATAAAGATCTAATAGATAACATTAATAATGAAGCTTATACAATTAAGTTTGGGGAGAAAGCTTCGAATAAGCCTAAGAGGCCAGCAGCAAAGCCCAGTAAAAGATTTCGTGGTTCATCGAGTGCTGATGGCGAAACCAATGTCCCTGGTGCTGAAAGATATGTCCCTGGTGCTCGTCATCCTCGTACTAAGACCAATAAATCTAGAAATTAGATTGTGGTTGTCTTGTTAGAGAACATCAGTTTCAATTGATTTGCAAGAAACTTGTTTAATGTTTTAACATTATGTTTACTTTATGGATGATGAATGGATTACTTTATGAATGATGAATGGATTTTATGTTCTTTTTGTGAATTATCGATTGATTTGCAAGAGACTTATTTTTAATAAGTAACTTTGTTGAAATTTTATATTACAATCGGTAGATAAGTGGTTTGCATCACCTACCGATTAAGCTTGTTGATCCACAATCGGTAGATAACTATCTACCGATTACACCTACTGATCTAAAATCGGTTGATAATTATCTACCGATTACACCTACTGATGGAACTACTTGGTTTCTGGACACATTTTACATTATAATCGTTAGTAAAAAAAAAAATCTTAGGCTACCGATTATAGAGTATGAAAATGTTGGGAATTTGATAATTTTTTCAATTTTGAATTTGGGGCAACATATACAATCGGTAGTAAAAAAAATTATTAGACTACCTATTATGGAGTATGAATATTTTTGAAATTTAATAATTTTTTAATTTTGAATTTGGGGCAACATATACAATCGGTAATAAAAAAAAAAATCTTAGACTACCGATGATGGAGTATGAATATTTTCGAAATTTGATAATTTTTCAATTTTGAATTTGGGGTAACATATACAGTCGTTAGTAAAACAATTTCTTAGACTACTGATTATGGAGTATAAATATTTTCAAAATTTGATAATTTTTTCAGTTTTGAATTTTGGGGCAACATCTATAATCTTTAGTAAATATATTTTCTTAGACTACCGATTATGGATGATGCAAATTTTGGAAATTTGATAAATTTTTCAATTTCGAATTTGGGGCGACATCTATAATCGGTAGTAAATAAAGTTTCATAGACTACCGATTGTATAAATTGGAAGGTAAATGGTGATCCCGATACTTCCGATTGTTTATAATCGTACGAACTTAGTGTATATATTTTTGTACACTCTTGTTACACCATGCCTCAACGGCTATTTTTTTTTGAAAAAAAGAGTCATCGGGACTCTAATCTATATAAGGAGGGTGACCTCTTCTCATTTATGCACCTCTAATACATTTTAACTCTCCAACATCGAAGTAATCATCTTCAAGATTAATGGCTCAACCGTTCACCGTAGAAGAAGATTTATCGCTATGTAGGTGCTATGTGCAATTCTATCTGAGGTGAGGAGAAGAATGTAGGCAAAATGGTGTAATGAGTATGAGTTATTTGGAGAGTATTCACAAACATTTTTGTGTTGACACCGGTAACCCCAATAACAGTAATAGAGCTGATTTTTTTTGTCGATTTAATTGTATAAGCAGAGAAGTTGATCCATTTGTGAATTTAACTTATCTTTTCAATCGATATCGTTTGAGGGGTGAAACTAATGATGAAGTTATAGCGATCTCTCGAGGAATGGCGACGATGGAAACGATCAAATTACCGTTACGAAGCTCATTTCAATATCCTTAAGGTGATAGACAAATTCAACCTGTTTAAGGTTCGTCCATGCCGCTTAAGGTGAAGGGCATTCTCCAAGAAATAATATGAATCACTGAATAATTACCATGAATACATAATCGGTAGTTAGAATATACTATTATCTACCGACATAAAGTTCTTTGGCTTCTTTCATTGAATTTAAAGATATAAAGTAGATCATAACATTACACTTGATTAGTTTTGATGCCCAATTGACCAATAGTCGTCATCGAAATAATCTTGATCAAAATACTTGTCATTTTCTTTCAATACATCATATCATGCAAAATGCGTGAACTTTCTGCCATACATATCCCTATGGTCCTTAAGAGCATGAGGAGTCTGAAAAAAGTAATGAACAATATGTTAGTATTATATTGAGATCATAATTGATTTGATTAACATCTATTTGAGATATACTTACATATCCATTGATGTCGAGCTCAGAGAAACTAAACTTGGCATTGTACAAATCAGTTCTAAAACAATCAAAACGATCATAGAGTTGTTCTAATCTATCCATGACCATGTTCCATGTTCTTCCACCTCCATTGCCATCTAAACCCACAAAATCTTGGAAAAACCGGTTCCAAAAAGCTTTTACGGTTTGAGAAGAGTTAATTTTTAGATGACAATCATGCTTCGTGGTAACCACCCACGCCCGAACAGCTGCATCATCTTCCTTGGTGGACCAGCTAGTAGCCATGTTTGAGAACTGTGGGTTTTTTTGAGAAGATGAATAAAAATGAGTTAGTTTGAGAATAATGGAGTTTTTGGTTGAGAGAAGAGTTCCTTTTATATACAATAAACACCCAAAGGATAGTGTAACGGCTATTTTTTTTTTAAATCTATTTGTACACTGTTCAAACGGCTCTTTATTCCTGCCAAATAGGGTACAAAATCGGTTATAATTCAGTAAAATCGATAGATAAGTTTTTTGATACTTTCTACCGATTGTAGGTTTTTGAGAACAATCGGTAGTTAATTATGTTCACGTACTACCGATTATAGCAAGACAAGTTCTTTACATAAAAACAAGTATAATCGGAGGATTAATTTGTTAAAAACAACCGATTACAATGGAATTGGTAGATAAATTTGATCTTTAAACTACCGATTACAAATTGCAAAATTTATAAGTTTAATTCAATTCTGGCTACAATCACAATCGGTAGATATGTGATTTTACAAACTACCGATTCTAAATCAATACATATTTTCACCCACTACCGATTATGAAATCAAAATCCGAAGAAAATTCATTCTTCACGAGACTACTGATTATACTCTAATTTTGGCACAGGCGTGTGTGATCAGTAGATATGGTACTCCATTATCTATCGATTTTAAGACGTCCATTGCTTAAATGCATGCAAAAATAATTTTTTTTTATTAACGATCACAAAATATTATATTAATATTTGTCTATACCCAATGTTCAAAATATATGTTCAAAATCACATGAGAACAGTAGAGGACGACCATAGTAATATGGAGAGTCAGAGGAACTTCTTGTTAGATCCCTTGCCAGCTTTGACCGAGTCATTGACTTTATCCAATACGGGAGCCGTATCTGACTTACAGAAATGGGATGAATTTACTGTTGCTAATGCTACTAGTCCACTATCTATCAACAAGAGTACGTCAGCTGTAATTCAAGAAGCTATAAAATGACTTTTCTGCAGGTTCCACCACTTTGACCGATCAGGAAAATATGCTTGACTGATCGCTGGCGACAAGAAAAACAGAGACGCTGGGCTTCAACTTGACCTCTAACCAACCATTTAACATAGTAAAAAATGGAAAAAAGAGGAAATGCAGGATAATTTGGGTTTAGTCCAGCTAATTAGTGGATTTTAAGAGGCTGATTTAGGTTGGAACGAGCATACAAAAGGTGAAAACACGAGCAAGATTAGGAATTTTAGGATTATTTACTTGATGTTGGAAAATCACCACACCACTAATAAGGATTGAACCTATGGTAATGGGATTCGTCAAATAATCATAGCAATGGAGGGAATGTAAACATTTCATTGTCGTAGATTAATATACACAAAATGCTCATAAAATTTCTAATAATCCATTGGTAGCCTGGTAGGGTTAGAGCAAAATTCTCATATATCTTCTCATTGTCGTACTATTGCATCATTGCAATAGTACTAATCGTGTTTTTCTTTCTTGCAAAATAACTGCCTTAATAAGAACCCTAGAAATTTACCGGGTTTACTTCCATGGAAACATTAGTGATACAAGTCTTAATTTGAGATGGAAAACAAATCTTCTGCATACTGGTGTGATGACAATTGCGAAACAATGTTATCCTAAAGCGGTAAAGCCCTGCATGGTGTTCTATGAATTCGGATGAAATTTGCAGTTATTGTAAACCTAACGAGGCCGAGATAACAGTAACAATATTGCAATTCTAATCTTTTTATTTTGAATTTCCTCATCTATACTCCAATACCAGCCAATAGGGGTTGTTTCCCTGCAATTAGGTACGTGAATCCTCACCTGAACTTCCCATCCAAAACCTCGCCGGATACAGCAGCATAGAGGAAAAGGGACAAAAGAAAGCATGCTAAAATTGTCACAAAGTCGACACTGTCTTCCATGCATTGGAATGGCAGCTGGTACCTTTCCAGCGTTCACTCTTGGACTCCGGAATAAAAAGCGGTTGCATAAATTTGCTTTTTTTTCAAGGAAGCCTGGTATAGGGGCTCCAAATTCGATTGATGGGCTCCTCTAATAAGACGAAATAGGGACATTATGAAGTAAAATTCAAAAATCCCTTATCCATAATATTTTTACAATACCCAAACCATCCCTGATTAGTAATCTTAATTACATTAATTAGTTAAGATTAAATTAAGCTAATCATGATTAATTAAACATAATCTTTTACTTAATCAAATGATTTGAATAATTATTTTTTTTTGAATTTGTGTTTGGTGGGAAGAAAAACTAGATGAAATTTAAGAAAAATTTTGTCGTATTTTTTTTCAACCCTAGATTTTGATTCAATAAACCATAGTAGCATTGAGCATACCTCTAACTTATACTCTTGATCTCTTTATGGCTCAAATTTGATGAAATCACGATTTGAAAGATTCAAATTTTGTTGTTCAGAGAAATTTACGGTTGGGTTTCATGTCGAACCCAACCGTAACCATAAGAACACCGAAGAACACCATTTTTGCCCAGATTTACGGTTGGGTTTTCAACAAAACCCAACCGTAAATCAAAGAACAATGATGAACACCATCTTTTTCCCACAGTTACGGTTGGGTTTTAAACCATACCCAACCGTAAGTAGAAGAAAAATAATGAACACCATTTTTTCCCATATTTACGGTTGGGTTTTCAACCAGACCCAACCGTTAGTAGAAGAAAAATGATGAACACCATTTTTCCCATAGTTACGGTTGGGTTTTAAAGGAAAAACCAACCGTAACACATCCTTTTGAGAATTGATTTTTTTGGTTAAATTTGAGTTTTAAAAATCAAAATTTTGAAATAATTCAATCATTTTTACTAGATTAAAGGTAAATTGGGTGTTTGAAACAAAGAAAAAACGAAAAATACATACATTAGATAATCCAAATTTGTGTTATCCAGTAGAATTTACGGTTGGGTTTTGGCTTATAACCCAACCGTAACATATTATGTTAATTTTTGTTGCAATTTTAACACAGAATTACGGTTGGGTTTTGCCTTAAAACCCAACCGTAAAAAAGTTGTAGAGTTTGTACCAATTATATTACGGTTGGGTTTAGTTATCGGACCCAACCGTAAATGATCCTGTTAACTTTTTTTTGATTTTCAATATACTCCAAATTGGGTTTAAAACACACCTTTTTAACTTATTCATTCTATTGTAATAGATTTAAAGTAGTACATTAAAGGAAAAAACAAAGGAAACGAAATACAATAGACCATTGGATGATTACGCTTAAACACTTAAAGATAATGACGATAATCAAACACCCGACTTGTTTCCATAATACGATAGCAATCTGTATGCTTGAACTCCTCCCCATATTTGATTCTATACTGCTCCATAGCCAACACATGCTGAAAAAAACAAATCAATTATTAGTTTAAGTTTTTGAAATCTCTTTTTAATTAACGATTTATTAATCGACAAACTTACTCTTTCCACACTGTTCTCGTAGGGATTTGCTTCGAATCTCATTTGCATTTCCAGTTTTAAGTTGTTCATTTGTCTATACAACGTCTCAAACCGTCTCTTGATGGCTCTCCACGTCCTATGATTTACATTCCCCTCTAACGCCGCAAACATTCGAAACACACGCTTCCACCATTCTTCAGTATCTTGATCCTCATGTCAATCTTCTTGTGAAACAACATTGTTATTGTTGTTATAGAAGGCTCTATCGTAAGTATGTTCTACCATCGTATGCCACGCTCGAACAATTGCAACATCTTCATCATTCGTGTATGTATTTACCATTTTTAGTGGTTGAAAGGGTATGGTGAGAATAATGAGAAAGTCTAGAATTATAATGAGAATGAAAGGGATAGATAATAATGAGAAAGTGACAAGGAAAGGTTTCCTTTTATAGGAAAAAGGAACCAACGGCTAGATTTTTCAAACAAAAAATCCGTTGGAATTGTGTACTTTAAGGAGACAGAAATTCTGAAATTTTGAGAATCCCGTAGAAATTACGGTTGGGTTTTGAGGTAAAACCCAACCGTAATCTAGTTGTGGTGTTTCTACAATTTATTTACGGTTGGGTTTAGTAATCGAACCCAACCGTAAAATTGAGTATTTAGTAGGAATTTTAGTTACGGTTGGGTTGAGTCATCGAACCCAACCGTAACTTCTATTGTTAGTTTTAGTGTATATTCTATCATATACTTACGATTGGGTTTTGCCTTGAAACTCAACCCTAAGGTAGTTGTGGTGTTTGTACAATTTTGTTTATGGTTGGGTTTAGTAATCGAACCCAACCGTAAATATGATTTTTTTAGTATGAATTGTAGTTACGGTTGGGTTGAGTCATGAAAGCCAACCGTAAAAAGGAGTTTTTAAGACAAAATTAGTTATGCTTGGGTTTAGTTCATTTTCTTATCAAATACCAGAGTTGTTAAAAACTTTATTTTTAACATTAAAGGAAGAACTAAAGGAAACGAAATACAGTAGATCATTAGATGATTACACTTAAACACTTAAACACTTAATCATAACGGCGAAACTCAAGATAGAAACTTTGTTCCAAGATACGATAGCAATCTGTATGCTTGAACTCCTTCCCATATTTGATTTTATACTGCGCCCTAGCCATGACATGCTGAAAAAAATAAATCAATTATAAGTTTGATTATTTTAAATATTTTTTTAACGAACGATTTATTAATTGACACACTTTAAAGTCCGCTGCACATCCTCAACTTCATGATGAAGCTCCCTAATCAAAGCTTGGAGTTGGTCTGGCGTCCTCACATCAATTGTGCTTAGGCATGGATTAGTAGAGTCCTCCAATGCAACGGCTTTCTTTTTCTATTCACATATGAAAATAAAAGTAGGATGAGTGTTTAGTAATAAATCTTAAAAACATTAATAACAAAAATAATGTACGTACCAAATTGAAATATGCTTTTTTCCAGAAACCATCTTCTGTGTTGATTGCCAGACTCTCAGGATCATTGTTGATGATAGTTGGATGACCAAAATGGCGATACTAATCCAAGTAATCTTCTGCAGCCTCTTTTGTGCCGGGAGAGGGAGTTAACTCATTCCTTTGGACTTGGTATTTCGGATCATTGCGGTTATTCCAAACCGAGACCGAAGGCGTTGGCTCATAGTTTAGCATGATGTTTGGCCCTTCGATCATCGACCTATTCACACACAATTTAAACATTTCACGTGTCACCGTTGTTTGGACGTATCCATATTGGCGGAGAGTTCGGCTGGGGTTGGACATCACGTACCCAAACGGATGGTACAAAGGGCCGTTGTAGCCTGCCACGTCCGACAATACACGTAAATCCTCAACATGTCCATCACCCTCTATGCTAATCTTCACATAAGGATCGAAAATAACATCTTCAACCGTGAAAGCATCAATTTCTATTCTCATCTTTGCTATGAGCACTTCTTTATATTTTGCCTGGGTCCCGGTGAAGACGAATTTCTTTTCCGTAGGTCCAGTAACATCAACGCTCGTTTGAGGAGCCAGTCTGGGAAAGTGATCATATACCCATGCTTATAAAGATAATAAATATTAATATAAGAAAATGAGAAAAAAATAAATTAAAGTTAAACATTGAAATTCAAACAATAAATTACCTGAAGCAGACCGGTATTACCGGCAATCTCAGTTCCCCTAACCCTCGAAGCTTTTCGAAGGTTAGCAAGTAGGTAGGCCAATGTGGCAGTTCCCCACGAGTACTGATGGGTCATCCCGAGATCACCCTGAAACCATTGTAGATACTGGACATTGACCCTGTTTCCCGAGTTGTCACCAAAGAAGATGGTGCCGAGCATATATAGCAGATAAGCTCTGGTTGTTCGAATAGCTCTGGTGTCATCTATGACGACCCCAGTAGTGACCGCAGCAATATTTTCTTGCTCATAGCTTGACCTTTCTTCGTTGGCATCCCCGGTTTATCACCACTGACCAATTTAAACTCAGATTCAGCTTCGGTCTTCTCCCATCCAAGTGTATCTTTGACAAGTGCATAAATATCACTCCATGACATGTTGTTGTCAAAACCCTCAAACACTGATTTACCTTCCACCTCCGGCCCAAGAATTGATTGGACACCATCCGGCGTTATTTTCATCTCGCCGAATGGGAGATGAATCGTATCGGTTTCAGGCCAATAACGTTCCCTGAACGCTGCGCAGACGACACTGTCATACTCCCACATCGAATTGGTAATTCCGGGAGCTAACCCGGTACCATTTACGAGAATTTGTACGGCCGTACATTCATCATTTAAGGGCCAATGTTGAGCCCTTTGACGAACCAATTTCTTGATCGCCTGTGTATGATCCTACAAAGAATAAAAACAAATTTGTTTTACTTACAAAAGTTAACAAACCAAAATTTAACAGAATAAGAGAAGTGATTAGAATAATACCTTGGCCGCTGCAACTTTGGCAGCCCATGAATGGGGATAACCAAATAATATTGCAGATTTGTCTGGGGCCTCACCCCATAGTCCTCCATTCCTCCTCTTAGGCCACAGTTGAGGTTCGGCCTTTTCTTTCGGAATTTCTTTGGCAACCCTTTTCTTTGCCTTTTCTTTTCGAATTTCTTTACCTTTGCCTTGAGGGACATGTTGTTCTCTGTCCCGCTCTTCTTCTTCGTCTTGTTGCTCTTGTGGTGGTTCTCTAATCACAAGAGAACCTCTAGGTGTTGGTAGATCACCCAAGCCTTTGAACACATTATATTCCTCTTCTGCAATTTGAGGAACACTACCAGCACCTACCTCAAAAGAGAGATTATGGGTCTTACTCACGCCTCTCTTCTCAACCCCTAAATGCTTTCCGTGGCGAGGGGTTGGAGTGTGAGAAATTGGTGTTAAATTGTTACCCTTCTTATTCTTCCTACAACACACAAGCAATACAAGTTAGATCATTTCCAAGCAATTCAACTTCAACTAAAAAAAAATTCACTGCACAGGATTATTTACGGTTGGGTTTTTTCAAAAGCCAACCGTAAATTTTGTCCCATATTTTACGGTTAGGTTTTAACACAAACCCAACCGTAACTCACATGTAGCTGATGTGCACATCATTTTTACGGTTGGGTTTTTCTTAAAACCCAACCGTAATACAAAAACAAAAAATTTAATGTGTGCTATTGTTACGGTTGGGTTTTTATCAAAAGCCAACCGTAAACTTTTAGTACAAAATGTTGTCCATATGTTATGGTTAGGTTTTAATAAAAAACCCAACCGTAATTCACATGTAGCCTGATGTGCACATTATTTTTACGGTTGGGTTTTTCTTAAAACCCAACCGTAATACTCTAACCAAATTTTTATGGACGCTATTGTTACGGTTGGGATTTTCTCAAAACCCAACCGTAAGTTGTTTTTAAAAAATGGCGCAAATTATTTACGGTTGGATTATCTTTTGAAACCCAACCGTAATATCCTGAACTATTCATCTTCTTCCCTTTGATTTACGGTTGGGTATTGAAAATAACCCAACCGTAATACTCAAGAACATGAAATATTACGGTTGGGTTTTGACACGGACCCAACCGTAATATCAACTGTGTCCAACATTTTTTTCCCAAAAACATAATCAAACATGCAAATAAATCAATTACAAGTTCTAAGAATACATGGGTTTTCTACAATACCTTAGATACACCATTGTTGGACTTTTCGGTGCTTGATTTTGCTTTTCACTATCGATTTCTTATTGAATCTCTTGATTAGGTTGAAAGGAGCAGGGTTGATTGCCATCACTACTACCTTTAACGCCTTTAGTATGCTTCTTCATCTCGAATTGTTGAGTTTAATCGGCGATGAATTGAGATGGATTACGGTTGGGTTTTGAGAGGTTTTCTTTGGTTTAGTTTTTAAAAGTTATGAATAATGTTAAAAGAGTTTAGGTTTTAATTAGTATAAGGGTAAAATTGACATTTAACAAAACCCCCTAGGACATCGCTTATCGTAAAATTGGGTCACCTCGCCTCAACTAGGAGCCCCTCAATTGAATTTAGAACCCCTATATCAGGCTTCTTTTCAAGTTCGCTGATTTGTCATAAAGTAGCAATAATGCAAGAAGGAAGAAGCAACATCTAAGCCACCATAAAAAACTACTTAAATCCCAATTTATTCAATATATCTACCAAGAATCTCATTTCCTGAGCAAAATGAAAAACAAATTAGGAAAAGCACCAGAATTTAAAATAAACAGAACACAACTGACCATGAATCGAGTCTATAAATAGTGAACACATGTTGTCAATCCCATTGATAAATGCAAATTGAGAAAGAAAAAAAATACAAATACGAATAAACCAAATTCAAATGTATAGAAAATAACAAGTGAAAAGGACAACAACCACATAGTCACTACCTCATATATCGATATCCATATTGTATTGCCCTAGAATAACTCCCCGACATGTGCTATAATCCCCAAAACAGCAGGTTCAGACCATCCACATTTATAATTTCATAAGACCACTGCCTCCCTTAAAGGAACCATATAGAGGTTGTGACCTCCTGAAGCTGAGAATATCCTCGATTAAGACAGATTGAGGATGGGAGGTTATTTCTTTAGTAGATGCTTCGTAATTGCCAGAATGTGAACCCCATATACTTGTACCGATAGCGTCTTCTTCGCTGGTGCACCCACTTTAGTGTATTCATTAAAGAAATCCATTAATTCTTGCTGCCTTAAGTTCTTTAACTCTGCAATCTGATTCTTTAAAATCAGGAAACGTTTAGCATGCTAGCATATGAATCGAACCCACATGTCATAGATGAGACCATTCCGTGTCCAAATTAAATGCATTCTTGGAACTTGGAAAGGCTTGCAACATAATAGTGGTTTTACAATAGCAGATCTAAAAATCAAGCTTGAGTTCTCAGTCACCAATATTACATCATGCAAATGCAATAGCAGAACAATGAGGGTTATTTAAACCATATGTGTGAGTAAATTATACTGAAGTGTGAGGCTTCAATATTTTATTATCAGATGTGGAAAATGCCTTAGTTATATGAAAATCATAGCAGGATATTGATCTAGTTTGTAGACTAGATACTAATAAGAAGGTAACGATTTGAAAATTCCCAATTGCATGTATCCGTTGATCAGCATAAAGGTAACCTAATTTTATCAATTGCATTCAAGTTTTCACAAAATACAAAGCTCAGCTTACTTTTGGGAAAACTTTCCCACATAGGGTTTCTGGAACCAAAACAAAAATACCTTTGCTTCAGAAAAAAAAGAATGGAATTTGCTTCAACTATACATCTGAAAAGTTTATGACCTCGGCAAGAAAAGAAATGAAATTTACTTTAACTAAACATCTGAGATTTTTGATCCAAAATAACATGATTAGTATTATATAGAATAAAACAACATGATCAGCATAATCCAAAACAACATGATCGGTATTAGCTGGAAACTACTATAAAACACAAGTGCAGCAGCATATACAATTTCGGAAATAGACTGAACAGGTTTTGGGTCGTAGGATCGTATAAATTATTGTAAGCAATGAATTCCAGTAACACTGTAACCAAACATATCTGTACAATGAACTACGCGTTCATCATTCTTAATAGAATGGTTTCAGACCGACTTCTCCTCTAGTTATTTGCATGTTACCCTAACACTAGATAACAACAGTCAGTTCACCAATAAGAAAAGGAAAAGTCTCACCTCGATCTCTCTCCTGTCAAATTTTAGGGTGCCATCAAAAATCTCTCGCCAGTAGAATGAAGTTTCTTCGCTTAAATTTTTGTGCTTTTCAAGCTTCACATCAATCAGGGCATTTACATTACTCTGTAATAAAATCAAATCAGTACATTAAGAAATACATGTTTAACTCCAAAGGTTTCAGTTTTCATTATGAGAAAAATCTTACCATGAATTCATCAGCAGGCATCTCATAAAGTTTACTCTCAAACTCCTTGAGGAATGATTCGACTCTCAAATCAATCTGTCCTGGATCCTGCCAAGCTCAAAAAAGTAACTTTCTTTTTCAGACACAGGAATAACTTAAAGCATATTCCAAGAAGCAGCACTACATGGTGAGTTTTAAGTACCTTTGCTGTTGATTGGACAATAAATTGCAGTTCTCGGATGCCAGAATCATTCCTACGTGCATGTGAAGAATATTAAAACATAAGTGATATAATGTAGGGGAGAAAATTAAAGACAGAAAAACCCTTGACAAACCTCTGCATAAGCACTGTTAATGTATCCAAGTTGCTCAACTGAGCGAAGTTGGTGGAATACTGGTTGCTTTGCAATAAGAGCAAAAAGCTGAAGTTTCACATTCAACATCGCACTATCCTGATGAACCTGCAACCAGACACAAATTAAATCAGTTCTGTCATCAAACAAAAAGGTACTTTATACATATTGACATGTAGAAATTATTCAATTACAGTTTGAATACGCCATTGTGAATACCAAAAATCTATTCCAATACGTGGCAGACTTGTACATGACCCACATAAAGGAACACTCATGGCTGCTACCCTTGCGTTTCAGCGTCTCAATTGGCTGCCCGCAACACAATTTCTCCCGCACCATACAGCCATCATGTCTCTTCCATTTGCCACACTATTTTGCCACAACATTGAAGCCCAACACTGAAACCCATATTGTCCCACTAAATAAGCCCATTTGGACCCAATCCACTTTGACACTTTCAATTCAGTTGTGTAGTTGGAGCTTTATGCAAACTGATCATTCCCGCAGCAACATCATGTCTTTTTCACGCCCGTAATATTATGGCTGACGCTTGCCTAGAAGATACTAAGGCTTTGGAAGATAGAGTTGCTCTACTTAATAGTATTGAAGATACTACAGCTCAAGCCCGCAACAGCAATCCAGGTCCGCAACATCGCAAGCCCGCAACAGCAACCCAGGTCCGCAACAGTTCAAGCTCGCAACAACAACCCAGGTCCGCAACAGCTCAAGCCCGCAACACTCAAACCAATTTTAACAACCCATCTCATCCCGCAAGCCAACACCATTTTTTCCCGCAAGCCCATACTATCATTTGCCCGCAAGCCCATACTATCATTTGCCCGCACCACTATCTTGTCCTGCACCAAAATTAAACTAAGGTCATTTAAGGATAAGATCAACATTGACACGTGGAAAATCAGTATTGACACATGGCAAATCAATATCGACACGTGGCGGATCACCCCTTTATAAGCAAAATAAGGGTATTAGAGAAAGGGACTTTTGGCTGGGTTCCTTCCCCAAAAGAGGAACTCATCAATTCTTCTGTAACCTAACAATCAATAAGAACAACCAACTTTTATTACCCGTGGACGTAGGCAGATCTCTCCCGAACCACGTTAAACTACTTGTGTCGATTTCAATTTCATTTTCTGTATCAGTTGAATTTCAATTTTTTGGTTGTGGTAATTATGAAAATGGTCACCACAATTTGGCGCTAGAAACATGGATGTTTAAAGGATTTATCCTACCTTTTACTCTATTGATCTTTAGTATTACTCGGTTGGAGCAGTTCTTTCCATTATCAAATGGTGTAGCAAAGATCGAATTATTAATCAAATTAGAACTTTTGTTCTTTAAGCTTTCTTTGAACCAGATAGGCTTTGATCTTCGGATCAGAGAGGTTACAATACAAGTCTCTAACCAATTTTTTCATGGATTCATGACAATTGGTATCTAGAGCCGTTTCGATTCTGCGGGTTTCTTCAATGGAGGTTGTAGATTTGGATGAGTTTTACGCAAGAGAATTCACAGAAGTCGAAATATTATCATAGAAGATTTATGGCTTAGGAATACTTCTATCTAGAGTAGCAGAGAAGATGGATGATGAAATTCATCGACCTCCTAATCTTATAGCTGGATGGACGCCCTGCTTATTAAACGAAATAAAGGAAATATTATCGATGGAGCGTAGGCTATATGTTGATTCCTTTGTTTGTCTTCGATGAAGAGGAGGATTTGTCTGATGATGTTAATTTCAACCTAAAGAAATTATGAGTAATGATGTTAATTGTGAGAAACTCCAAAGATTGAAGGAGTTTGTCAGTTGTCACAGCAAACTAATTGGGGCTACTTCTTACAAATGGGTTGTCTAGTGATACTATTTCATTTATGTTAGCTAATGATGGTGTTTTTAGCACTTCTTGGAGAGTGTTCGATGAAATGCCACATTGGGATACTGTAGACTGGATTATTAAGATATACCAATTGCTAAAAAAGTATGAGTTTGAGATGGCACATGAATTGTTGGGTGAAATACCTGATATTATTGCGAGGAGTTTGAATGGTGGTATTTGCTTCTATATTTATTTTGTTTATAGCACATGTACCTTACTTAATCGTGGGAAGGGATTTGATAGATCAACTATAATGGTTAATTACAGTGGGAAATTTTTATATGGGCTAGTTTTAAAACATGGGTCCCAATTAGAATTGTTGGTGGAGACCTGGACTGCATTTGTGATTATGATTGTTGAAGCTGGTAATAATGGTGATAGTCGTAATTTTTAAATATGTTGGTGAAAATGTCACATAGAGATAGTGTGTCTCGACACCACTGCGGATGACAATGAACGAAATTGAGATGCTTTCTCAGTTGTTTGATCAAAGACCTGAGATATGGGGAGAAGCATTTTTTTCTTCTGCAGCTGAAGCGTGGTTTGCTTGTTGGGAACACAATTATCTCTAGTGAATGTTGTTCATGATGGACAGTGGAGCCACTTAACATCGCAGCAGGGACTCGCAGTCATACCAAAGCGTTTCGGGCAACACCAATTATTATCTTCTGCTATCATGGAATCATTTTTATTGCTACCTCTTTAATCTCGCTGACAAGAAGTGCTCGGATCATCCACCTAGTTCATCTGCAACAATCGTCTCGGGTCGCAGCATCTCGGACAAGCTAAGACATAGCAATCATTCAAATCGCAATCAACTCAGATTCGAATAAAATCATCCAGGAGTCTGGACAAAGTATTCAAGAGAATTACGGAACTTCGCCGAAGTCATGGCCCACTTCGTAGTACCCAAGGGGCAGGCACATCTCAATACTACTTCGTTATACTACCAGTATAGAGAGGAGCAGCAGACAAGCAACGACCATAATTTGGCGAGGAAGTGAGCTAAGTATCAATCATTTTAAAGCCTTTTTACGTGTAGTATAACATGAAACAGTACTCGAATGATTAGCAAATCCAGACTACTTCAGGAAATTGCACAGTTATTCTGATTGAAGCCAATTAAATTGCTCTCATCCACCTTGATATGCACTGATTGGGATTATTATATTCAAATAACAAACCCATGATGAATTTTATGAGAACTATTTTAATACTAGGATTATTGGTAATAAGAACATAAGCTTTTATAAACCTCATTTGATGCATATAGTTTATTGGTATTAAATCCTAACTTTCTTTATTTCCAAGATAGTAGTGCTTGCCCAGACACTATTATGTCTTTATTTTCAAAGCCATCAGCAACACATAAATTGGGATAAGTCTTATTTACTTTCCATCTTTATACCTTGTCTTTGATATCTTGATGTCGACCCATACCCTGCTCATTCATGTGTGTTCCATGATTAGACTGAGTAATTCACTCAAAGGAGACAGTAGTGTTAGAAAGCTGAATGGCTGTGATTTTAGTTGGTTTTAGTGTCTGCATTGAATTTAGAAAGTTGGGTTATCTTCTAAATTGAGTTTGCAGGTCGAATAGAATTTAGAAGTCTAATCAAGGTGTTATAAGTTGTTTTGAAGGGGTTACAAGCTGGATGTAGTGGTGATGAGGCCGTAAGGAGTGAGCAGAGTAGATGCAAACTTCCACAAGCATTGGCTCGGCCACTTCAATGTAACATCGCTCGGCCCATACCAAATCCATTCAGCTTATACCTTCTTGGACAAATTAGTTTGGGACAACGGTTGATTTGAAATAACTCAACTTCGGAGCAGAGCGTCCCTAGACTATCGACAAACTGCCGCAATTCAACTCGGAAAACTAAGTTTGGTCATCTTTTTAGATCCAGATCAACTCATGACACCTTGGACAACAACCATCTCTGGCTTGATCCAGACATAACAGCTCAAGGCACATTCCATACTTTCTTTGGCCTCCTCCAGATGTCTCAACCCGGGAATGCTCCAGACCTTCTCTAGCAAAACAGCTCATCTCGGGACTACAACTTGGATAACATACCTTTCTACCTTTGTCTCTCATTTTCTTATTATTATTGCATACATGACACACTCTTATGAACAAATATAGGCCTTGTGAAAATAATTAGAATAAATCTGAGAATGTTTCAAGTAGAGCGATTGATGCCATTCTCGCACGTATCTTTGTGTCTTGTTAGGCATCCACAAATGATTTTAGCATGCTACTTCCCAATCCATGATCAAAATCCACAGAATAAGAGCTCTTTCAGTGTATTCTCATTCATTAAAAAGTGATTCACATCTTTTTTTTAATTCATTGTTTTTTACATTAATATTGATAAATTCATGTTTGAATCAAAACATTTTGTTGGAACCATTTATAAAGTAGATGATTGGCTAAGATTCTTAAACTCAAATAAGAAGTTATTACCGAGAGTTAAGATATTGCATTTTCAGTTATTATCGCGTTTGCAAATTCTGTAGCATGATAGGACCACCATCACAGGATCGTTGTGTATGTTAAAATTAGTACAACACCTTTTTTAATTCAACAAATCATTTTCGAAGTAGCATGATAGTACTAATTGTTATTAGAATTAAAGTACGATGGCTCGTCATTTTTGCATTCTTTACAATCTCTAATTAGTAACTGAAAATCCCAGGTACTTGCTAAAATCACACAGCAAAATCCAGAGAGGAATGTCAGAAATCACGGAACTCCGTCTCCAAGCATTGTAATCAGTTTTCTTATAGCGAGAGTAAAACGATAAGCATCTCATGTCTCAGAAATTTCAAATGATATTGGGACTATATAATCTTCTAACACTTTAGCTTCGTAAAATTGAGGACCTTTAAGAGTAGGTAGGAGAGAACTATGTGGAATTACCAAGCGAAGAAGGTAATTTATGTATCGTCGTTTGTGCTTGGTGAATGTGATCCAGCGTGTCCTGTGGGGGATGAATTTTGTATGGTTACTTCACTTGCAATAGGGGTGGTTGTTGCCTTAACTGATTTGAAAGGGTGGAAATGCATCAAAAGAGAAAATCTTAATGATGCAGAGATTGTTGTAAAGAATTTAGTCAAATTTATAGGAACTGAGCAAAGTGGTCTTCATAGAAGTATTAGGAAATATTTGATGAAACTGGATATGAAATATGCTTTGCAAGGGAGCTCGGCTCCACAGACGGGTGATCATTTCTTGATTATTGCAAGTGCTACAACATTGGCATTACGACCTTTTCAAGATGGCAAATCACTTTCAAATGATTCTTTGTACTTGGAAATACAAGACGTTGCGGAGCAGCATTGTGTTTTTCTACTTACAGTCCCTCGGCTTGTTCAACGTTTACCAGTAATTCTCGTGCCTTCTTTGAAGCATCAGTCTGTATGCGCACCTTGCCTTAGCACTTTACTGGTGGCGGCAGACCTCTAAGGAGAATATATTCATAAAAATGAGTTAAGTTTGTGAAGCACAAAGTCTAATAAATCCACCACCATCTCGCTGGCCTAGTAGGGAGAAAAGCTCGACATATCACCATAATCAACTTTCAAGGATCAAATCAAGTTCGTTGCCAAAATCGCAACCGATGAAGAAAGCTTCGCTTATCAGTAGAGTCATCTAGCTTCAACGATTGGTTTCTTCGCAATGGGTTCAAGTTAAACTCATGGGAAGACGACAATTCTATGGTCACCCCACAAATACACATCTACTGGTTCACAAGCATTTCTAAAAGATAAGTTTACATTATCTTCTTCAACTTTTGGATTGCTATATTTGTTGCATATCCTAAGTAACAATTTAAACCTAATAACGATTCTTAATTGTTATATTTGAAAGATTAAATCATTACGGGCACAAATATCTGGCTTCACTATTAAAAGCATGTTGAGCGTGAACTGAATGTTTCATTTCAGCCAAGAGCATATTGACTCATATATCTCAGCCTGTACAAACTTCAACTTGTTTGACTATGTATAATTGTAGTATGCAATTAAAAGCATGTGAATCATCTTTGACCTGTACCCATCGAGTTGTGAATGCCGGCTATATATAAATGAAAATGATGAATTATCTCTAATCTCTAGCTATGAGCTGGATGTCCAAGTTCCCCTAATTACTATCTATTTTAACACCCTGGTAGAAATTTCTTAAGAATCTGGTGAACTTTAGTTATTCAGGTTGACAATGATTTATTGCGTCTGACTGCATCTGAATGGCATTTAATGTTGTATATCACCAATTTAAGCAATATCTATAGCTTATTGTGATATTTGAGAAAAGTTAATTCATACCTTTTACAGCTCATTAACAGGGTGTAGTCACACATGTTGTTGGTATATAGTCTCACACACTGTTAGTAGCATGGATAATTACCTCGATTCATCATTTGACCCATGTTTAAGTACTTTATGGATTCACACACTATATTTTTGCTAGTCTCTCATTAAAAACATTGTTAATGCTAAAATTGCATTTACAATACTACTTAAATTGATGTCAGTTACCATTTCGAATATCATGAACTGCTTAAAACATTTTTATGAAATGCGAGGATACCTTTGAAAGGCACTTCAGAGATGCAGCGGTCATGCAATGATGTACTAGGGGCAGTTTACAAAGAAACCAAGTTTTAGCTAGGAAATGAGCTAAATATTACACGCCATTTAGGTATTTCATTTCAATAATTTACTAACCCTCAATAGATTCAGTACTTCCCATTGCTCGTAATTTTTGTTTTATATGCCTTGTACTTCTTAACATAAGTCAACAATTCATTTAGGTATAAGCACTCGAGGATTGACACTTCGAATTGCTTATACTTCACACGACGAATATTCATTGGATATTTATATTTATTTCATATACTTCTTCTCAAGAACCATACTTCTCATCAGTCAAGAATCGATATTTTTTACTACATATACTTCATATGAATTATGGGAAGAATTCTCATTGGATATTTCCTATACTTTGTGTGGGAATCTAAATGCTTCTTCGGGAATTTTTATTCGAAAATGAGTACTTCATACTTCTCATTATTCAGTATTTCTTGAAGACGAGTACTTCTATTTTCTTATACTTCGGATTTCTTACGCAACGACTACTTCTTAAGACAATGATATTTCTTACTTTTTACAGATATTTTTCATTTCTTATTTAAGATACTTCTCATATATTTCTCATATACAATCTGCGTATACTTCGGGTTTCTTATGCAAAGGATATTATTATTCGAGGATCGTTACTTCTTACTTTCAATATTCTCTTGACGATCGTGACGAGAGGATACAATCAGCTTCATTTAACTCACATGTGTCCAGACTTATATCATACAAGATGTTGCGGGACAAGGTTCATACCACTTGCGGAATATGGATAGAGAAATTTTACGGCATCCATGGAACACACAATATCACAAAACCATATCACCCTAAACCTTCAATGTAATCATACAATAATTTGGATTCATACTAGGTAAAGCAGAACAAATGCAATCTCTCTAGAAAGTCCATGTAAATGTATATGAGTGTATGACTATTGGATCTTTCGCCACAGAGATGCCTAACATGACATTAATTATTGTATCAGGTACTCTCCATTTCAGGAGGTACTCTAGGGACCGCATCCTAATTTCCTCCTGGCCAGAGAGAAATTAGAGATGCGCTTCAACCCTTTAAAGTAACCCAGGGTACAATATTTTCTTGCGGTTAATTCACACTCATTCAATGCACTAACA